>JADLZK010005508.1:150000-184814 GCA_015847255.1 Hyparrhenia diplandra
GAAGCGTACCCAACACCGCCCATGTAGTGGGGCGGTTTGTTCGTTGGCTAGCTCGAGAACTTCTCGCTCTTCGCCTTTGCCGGGCATGTTTAGCCTTTTGCGAGAACTCTTCCCATACTTCTTCCGAGATCATGGTATACTTGGTGAAGGGTAGGCGTCCTTTCTTGAGAAAATCTACATTGAGCCTATACTTCCATTCAGGAAGCTTCTTCCCGAGGGCGTATACATGCTGCTCCATCTTTTTTTCATATCGGCGCTTTGGCGGATACCGGAACCGTTTTGAAACCTCGCCAAACACCCATAACTTGTCGATTGTCGGGGGCGGCTTTCCAGTCTTCGATTAGAATGGAGACCTTATCCTTCACGAAACACGACACTTGAGTGCATGTACCAGCGATGACCGGGGGAGGCAAGCGAGTGGCTCCCCCGTGGCCCCAACTCTTGAATGATAAGGACCTCATCGATCTTCTTGTGCCTCCCATGGTCTCCCCCTTCTCCGCCCGGCTTGTCTCCCTTTGCTTTGCACGAAGAGGTGGCCGTGGACCGAAGGGGGGGTTGTTGCTCGAGTTGCTTGTGGTGGGGGCGGTGGCACTCGTTCAGCCTGTACTTCCCTTAACCCGACGCTTCTTGCTTCGTGCTTCTTCGTCCCTCGGGTTGAAATTAGGATCTTCTTCCTCCTCTCAGACGTTTCCTTCTACCCTTACACGGGCTACACGAGGCTCCGCTTGCGCATTGGGAAGTACTAGAGCTCTTGGCGAGCTAAGCGACTCCATTCAAGCTCACCTTGAGGTGTTCTTGTTCATTCGCCATTTCAAGCTACAAATATATAGTGCTTTAGTACTATAGTATATAGGCAGTACACAAAGCGTAATTCAAAATTTGGAAAGAGAGAAATAAAAAGATTGGCTCGGATATAGCCCCCTTGTGATCACATTGCTTCTAAAACTGGTTGCTTTGTACAAGCCGTCCTAGTTTAGAAGCTTCCAAGTATAGGGGGACATTCAATCATCATCATAGCCACTTTGCCTCAGCCCCAATAAGTTCATGTCATCGCATATATGCCACGCCTCAGCACTTTTGAATTTTTGGGTTCACATCATTGCATAAAAGGGTGACAAACTCAACATTGACAAGTAAGTAGAGAGAACAGAGGAGCCAACAACCAATTGTAGGCAAGAGCAAGTAGTAAATAGGGGGCCAAGTTTAAGCATCACGGGCAGCTAAGTATCAAGTTTAAGCATCACGGGCAGCTAGGTTTCAAGTTTAAGCATCACAGCGACTAAGTATCAAGTGTAAGCATCACAGATCAATAATCATCATGGGCATATAGAATGAGACATTGTCCAAGTCTAGACAAGTATAATAGGGTACCAAATAGATAGCAAATAGGTACGGATCAAAGCTATTCTTGGGCATGTCCAAATTACTGAGCATCTAAGGCAACATCTCAAATAGGTGCGGTAAATTAGGCCCCAATAGAATGAGTATATCTCCAACGACCAACAACAAATAGGACAATATTGACATGTGAGGAGGAGCAACGGCTAAGTATCAACCAAGGCACTAGTCAAGCAAGGCAGCTAAGTATCAACCAAGGCGCTAAGTCTCGAAGGCCAACATATGACAATAGGGGGTCCAAAGGCCAACATATGACAAGTAACTAAGGCCAACATCACGGGGGCAATATTAACTAACACGACCATCAACATGACAGTTGGGACCCAACAGCCATCAACATATATCCAAATTCAGAAATTGCTTAGTTATGTGTGATTGGTAGATCAACGACCAACAGCTAGCAATTAGGTATCCAACAACTAATCGGAGGGCATATATCAACATATATCCAACATATATCCAAATTCAGCTAAGTATAAAAATCAGCACTATCGGCAAATAGGTACCATTAATTGACATATATACTGGCACTCAAGTGAGCTAAGGCATGTCCAAATTACGAGAAAATTGAGGAATGTCCAAATTAATTTGAAATGACATGTTCAAGTGAGCAAAGGCATGTCCAAATTACAAAAAATTAAGGCATGTCCAAATTATAGAAAATCAGTACTAGCTACTAGCCATAACCAAAAATGAGTTCAAATTGGAATTCAAAAATAGAGATGGACACTAGCTCGGTTTATCCAAATTATACGATGGCATCGAGGAGGGTATAAAAATATGCTCAATTTTGAGAAAACTGAAAATCAAATTTGCTCGGTTATCGAAGACGCATCACAGGCGGTGGCACATATGCTAATTTTCTCAATTAATTCGGATCATAGTGGGTGGCATCACGCGGGTGGGCTCAAAAAATCACAGAGACAATAAAAATTCATAGGCAACTACCAGGGGCACCACATGATAAGCACAGGCACAAAATTCATAGGTAATTGCAGAAATCTGAAACCTCAGCTAGCTAGATGAGGAGAGTGGAAGAAGATGGGGAGCAGCACAGCACGGAGGCCGGCCCAATAGTCACCAGGAGTGGAAGAAGATGGAGCAAAGACGTCACTGGGACACACCACCCACGGCGCTAGGTTCCACCCCACGCCGGACTCAGGGCAGGCTCCACGCGACGTGTGGGACACCACGGCGGCGCGACGCGCGCGGACGGAGGCTGGTGGCGCGGGACGGAGGCACCTGACGGCCGGAGGCGGACGGAGTTAGGGTTCCACGGGCGGGTGACCGGACGGGGCTGGGACGGTGGCAGCGCGGCGGAAGCGGCGCGGACGGAGCGGGGGGCGGAGGCGGCGGGCGGAGTTAGGGTTCCGCAGGCGGTGGCGGTGGGGGCGTGGACGGCGGCGGTGCGGGGGACGGTGGCGCGGCGGGCGGAAGCCGCGCCGGACGAGGACGCGCGGGGGCGGAGGTGGCGCGGACGGAGGTGGCGGTGATTTATGAGCACGACGACGGCGGATTCGCCGGCGCACGGCGGGCGTTAGGTTGGGGAAAAATCGGGCAGCCCTTCGTGGTCGAATGGACGAGCTCGAAGGACTTAGAGAAATTCCGGGATGGGGGAGTATTTATACTACACGCGTTTTGGGCGTGGTGTGGCGAGTAAGGATGCCGCCACGGTTAGGTGCACATTAACCGTGGTGGGCGAGTAAGGATGCCCACCACGGTTAATATTTTCGCGTGGCGGGCGAGTAAGGATGCGCCGGCGTGTAATATTTTCAGAATAAATTGACAAGTATTCTAAAAAATTGTTAAAATTTGTTATAAATTGTTATAAAATGTTAAAATTGTTAAAAATTGTTAAAAATTGAGAGATCTATTCAGATAATATATCAAAAATATTCGGATGAAATTTGAAATTTTTACACATCCGGTATATATAGGGCTGCTTTTAGTTCCCAACACATCCCGTGGTATATATAGGGATGCTACGAGGAAGCGGATGCTTTTCGTGTATGCGTAGTGAGAAGTATGTCATTATTAGAAACTTTACTGAGTTCCCAACACATATCCATTTATATACACCAAGTTTACATCTTGATGAGTACTTTCAACTTTGTATTCAAACTTTTTCGAAATTAGGTCGTTTTAGTGGTCCGTTTGACCAAGGTTTGCCAGGGTCGAACTTGTGACTTTTGAAGCTCTAGTTTTTGAAGCCCTAGGCGTCATCGATTCGAAAAGTCATGAATACCACTTTTGTTAAACTCTCCGAGATCTACGTTTGGTATTAGTGTCAACTTTTCATTTTTTGAACTTTTCACGCCTCAAAATTTGAAATTTGAATTTTTACACATTCGAGCGACATTTCAAGCCCCGAGACGGCCAAGATTCAAAAAGTCATGAATACGAAAAACTTCATAACTCATCAAGATCTACATTTCATATAAAGGTCATTTTTGCATACGAGAAAGTGTTACAAGCGTGTAGTTCAAAATCACTAGTCTCCCCGTAGTTTCTCGAAACTCGCGTGTGAGATATTTGTTTTTGGACTCTTTGTTTACATCGAGAATAACTGCAACTACATATCATTTTGGTGCTGGTGCATTGGTGGTCTTCTTCTCGCCATCGGGCGGGTCCATGGCATCATTTTAGTCTTGTCGGGATTGATTACGTCCTCCGGTGCCTTCATCTTTTTTGGAAAATCAGTAAAGAGGTGGAACTCATCATAGTTGTTGTATGTTTAGGGACTCGGACCCCATCGGCTCCCACGATCCATTTGCTTTCCACGCTACGACAATGTGTCCATTTGTGTTCTCCGCGTTCATGTAGTAGGCTACTTGTGCGGCATCGATGCAAGCACCCACCGATCATCTTTGTACCGGACACTTTGAAGGTTCACGGTGGTTAGCCCAAAATCGTCCCACTAGAACTGCGCCGCAGCTTGACCCACGGCAACTAAAAACGGTTACCTGTAGGTTACCGCCATAGTCAAGTTCCCATATTTCTTCGACTTTGTGCGAAGCATGTCATCTGCTCCCCTGTCACGCATTTGTTTCGCCCTCATATCGAACATTTGTTACGTGATGCACTCTTCTTGTCCTTTTCTTTTGTGTGGAACTTTGTACCCGTTGACATCATACCCTTGCCACGTGGTGACCTGCATGGGCGGCCACGACACAAGCTTCTTCCACGATCTACGCATCATCTCACGGGGCAATGTTACGCTTTTGGAGCCACGGGGAAAGTGTTCTTGTGTTCCTTCTCTCGCCCAATCCGCCGGACAGTTCTTGCGCTTCCTACTTGCACGACGGAGCTCTTTGAGGTGCTTTTTCACGTATCTATCCATGATCACCAATTGATGAAGGATCTTTGTAGTGGCGTCTAGCACTTTTTCCGTATGTATGTCGGTCGCGTGCTTTTTCGGCCCGCGCACCCCATCCCCGAGGTTCTTCCTTCATGTTGATGCTTTGGAAGCCCAATAGCCCTCCCATGTTTTATGTACTTCACACACGAGTTCACGGCCTCTGGCTTGTGTATGCCTCGATCATAGAGCCCTCCGGGTAAGCGGTTATGATTGAATCGATTGAGGGTAGACATTAGTCGCTCGGTGGTCCACATCGCCTGTAGGTACATAGGTCCCGGTTTGTTCTATCGATCAACCATGTGCATCATCGGGTGTGGCATAATGTCGAAGAACGGCGGTGGGAAACACATCTCTATCGGCATATTGTTTCGCGATGAACTCTTTCGGTAGCGCAGCAGGTCCGCTTTGGCAATTACCTTACGGTTGATTTGGTTAAAGAAGTATGACAACCTTGTGACCACCATCTTCACGTATTTTGGACGAATAGCTTTGATCACAATTGGAAGGAACACCGTCGGCATGATGTGAGCATCGTGTGCATTGAAGTTCGTCATTGTGAGGTCTTTCATGGATACCGGACTCTTGATGTTGGAAGAGAAACCCGTCGGTACCTTGATACCCCGCATCAACCGACACATAGCCAACTTCTCATCTCTCATTAGGTTGTAGGCCGCGCACGGGAGTTGGACTTTACCGTTCGGAAGCCGTGTAGCGTGAATTTCCGGTCGGATGCCCATGTCAACAAGATCGACGTGACTTCACACCATCCTTCGTCTTGGTCTTGATATCCATCGGGAGACCGTCGTGCTTTTCGAAGACATTTTTCTCAAGGTGCATCGATCGATCGCGTGGGGTGTATGCGGTATCTTCCGATTACTTTAGATACTTGAAGAAGATTGACTTCTTCTTGAAAGAAACGGCCGGAGGCGCCGTCCTCCGGTTTATCCCTCTTTTCGCTTCTTTGTCTTGGAGGTGCCGTCTTCCCGATCATCGTCTTTCTTCTTCTTCTTTCCAAACTCGCACTCCAAGTCCTTCACCTGTCAAACACCTTGGACCATAACTAGTCGGTCTTGAGTTACCGAGGTTTCGACTTCGCCCTTGTTGTCAAAGTACATATTCATTTTTGCATCTCTGTACCTATGCTTTACTGCTAGAGGAAGCGTCTCGTGTTCCATGTACGGTTTTTTGGTGGATCCCTTCGGGTAAGTGGGGCGGGTTTCTTCGATGCAAGCTACACAGGCGGTCTTCCTTTAATGCGCCCCGAATAATGAAAACAGGCGGGGTAATCAATGATGGTGACAAAGATGATGGCACGAAGAGTGAACTTCTCCTTGCGGTGCGCATCAACCATCGACCCCATCATCAAAGCGATACACGCATCTCCTCCATGAGCGGCTCGGGAACACATCTATATCGTTGCGGCCGCCCGGTCCGGATATGAGCATGGTGAGCAAAACATACTGCGCTTTTGACAAAGATGTGGAGGTAGATTGTACATGGTGAGGACGACCGGCCCACGTCTTTGTGTGTCTTTGCTCAGGTCACCAAATGGGTTCATTCCGTCGGTACTCAATGCGAACCGAACGCGTTCACGGGCTCCTCGCAAAGTCGGGGTAGGCGGCGCCGAAGTCTTGCCAGCGCTAGCATCCGAAGGGTGCGTAGCTTCCCGTCATCCTTGACCACGACCGCTAGATGCATGCCAGGTCATGTGCTTAGCATCCTCGGGGTTCCCATAGAGAGCCCGCAGCGTCGATGGCCGGAAGGTACCACATTGGCTTATTTGGACGTTTTCTCGCATGTAACCTTCCTCTTCCTCGTCTGCGTTGACATGATCTTCTTTGCGACCGCACTTGGTTTTCTTCGCCCCCTTCTTCTTTTTTTTTTCGCCCGTCCCCGCTTCCTCATCGAGGTCATCCGCCCACGCGATTTGTTGGTATTTCTAATGTCACTAACTAGTAATGGCATCTAGAAAGAATATCGGATGTTGCTTCGAGATAAAACTAAAAGAAATATTCATTGCAGTTCATAGCATATCTCGAAAAAAGGTTGTCATCCCTATAGTTAAACTACTAATATGCAAGGAATATAATATTCGTACTATGCCTTGATAACTTCTTAATAAGTAAATAAACAATTATAAGCGGGTATCGCAAAGCGCACGGATATGAATATATACCATTGTAGCATTTTAAACGGGAGTAATAACCGGGTCTTGAATTTATATTCTACCACGAGGGAAAGAAGTCATTATCTTGAATTAACTAAGCATAGATCTTAATCTAACCATCTCTCATGTGCAAGACATCAGCATTAATCTCATCAATTACTTAAGCAAGGATCAAAGTTCATAGTAAAGATAATGATAAAGTTCTAGATAAATGATTTGACCAAAAATCACGTTGGTTGGCGAGAAAGTGTCTAACAATGGACGATAGCAATTCATAGGCTAGCTAGCATTAGAAACTCCAATATGTAACTCTAAACTAAATGTTAGGATCTACCTAATTATGCAATACAAATAACAATCATCGAAGAAAGACTAATTAAATCCGGACATGAGGACGAGAATCCGTGAAGACTAAGGCGAAACTTAGAACAACCCGAAATCTAACATCCGCTAGGCCTACATACGGGGGTGGATTGCAAAGGACTCAATGATCTTTGTCACCACCACGATCTACCACCACGACCCGGCACATAGGGTGCAAACGCGGGTAAATAAGATCTAATCACCATGATTACATCATCTCTACCACTCACCTTCCGATCTAGATGATGAGCTATATACGAATCCATGCATGAACATAACGATAATTCAACTATGCTAAATGTGTAATTAAAGTAAATACTAGAACAAATAATCTCGAATATAAACATGATCAAGATATTCATATTAAGCATGTGCGGAACTTGAAAACTACTTACAATGAAGAACTTACAAGAACGAGGCCCTGATCTTGAGGCTGGCCTCCGACGATCCGGAGCGGATTTCTCCCTTCCTACTAGTTCTAATCTTGATTGCTACTCTTCCGAAAAGCGATGTTTCTCTAGCGTTGAATATGACTTGGTATTTTAATTAGAAATATCTTTGTTATAGAACTTGATGATCTAAGAAGGGGGTCTAGGGGTCCTAATATATCGGTCTTCGATGCGTCTCTCCATCTTCATTAGGCGATGTGGTATTAACCTTGAATCAATCCACTTCTACCGTCGCCCTCGGATCAAACCGACTCAAATCAACGGTTTAGATAGAGTCTTAGAGGCGGTGGAGGAAGCTTCGAAGCGAGAAGCGAGTCGGCGCTACAGGGGGGCCGATCGGCCTAACTATTGGGCCGATCGGCCCAGGGGGTGCTCCCCCCTCGGGTCCCGTCGTGCGTCGCGTGTTCGAGTCTTCTAGATGATGTATTTCTTGGTTCGAAGTTAGTTCACGTCGGGATTAATCCGAAGCCTTCTAGACTTGTTTCGAGTTGGATTGCGTTGCGTTACGTCTACCGTATGCCACGTCATCTCTGCTGATTTTTTACGTTAAGTCCCCGCAAATCACAACTTTACCAAAACTGATGGAATTATGTTAGTGACACCCTATTCTAGGTTGTTATTATTATTTATACCCCTTTCTCATGTTTAATTAATTAAAAATTTTATATGATAACAAGTGTCAACAAACTCCCCCAAGCTTACCCTTTGCTAGTCCCTAGCAAAGCTACATGCTATAGTAGGATCGGGAGTTGCTACTACGCTTTCATACCTCAAAAAAATCGCGTGTTTTTTTAAAAAATAAATTCTCCTCTTGACCAGATTACTCTTTTTGTTTACCATGGGGCGTAGCCTTTTCACGAATCATAAGCAAGATAAAACAATCAAGTTAAGTACCATGTCTCAAATTCTTTGATCAACTATCATCCGGGGTTTTGCAATATTTTTCAAAAGAAAACTTCGAGAGATCCTATGTATGACCCCCTTAAGTAGATGATACGTAGTGGAGTTACACAAGTGGTAGGACATACATAGTGGGATGATAGTGGTGAAGTGGATGAGGATGAAAGGTAGTAAATAGCCTTTAGCCTTTTTCTAGTATTTTTTTCTTCTCAAGCATCTCTAGTCTATATCCCTCTTTCTAAAAATTGCTAGGATGCGGGCTGTCCATTCTTGGAGAGGTGGGCTTTTCCCTGAACTTGTGTCCATTTTTCTCTCTCCTTAGAGATGTGGGCCCTGCTCACCCTCGGACACGTGTCCATTATTCATCTCTAAATTTATTATTTTTTTTTTTATTATTAGGGAGGTAGGCCCTTCTGCGCCTAGTATGACTTTTGTCCGTTACTCTCCCTCTCTCGTCTCACTTTTTCTTTTCTACTTCTCTCTTTTTTTTTTTTTTCGAATGTAGCCCAGCCTATATAAAACATTGAGAGAGACATATCTAAAAGATTGCAAGAGCTCTATTAAATATTTTTATGGCTAACGGCTAAGTGAAATATGGGGATGCGTACCAGAGTTAGAAGCGTATTGGTGGAGTGGGATGATCTTGATGGAATACTCTTAAGGGTCATAACTAAGGACTCATCATGTAATTTTATAATTTTTAAAGATAAAAAACCAGAGTCAAGTATCTCTAAGAATATGATAAAACAGTAGCTCAACTTTTTATGCACTATTATCTTTTAATGCTAAGACTCGGATCAAGCATGTGCTTCCCACAGGGTGTTGGGTTTAGAGCAAATTAAACATTTAAAGCTTCAGGGAGAATCTAAGTCCAAAGTGTAAGTAAGTACTTTTTAAGAGGAATTAAGGCGAGCAACTATTCATCATTTCCTTAGCACATATTATCAAGATCATAATTAATAGGAAGAAAGTAGTCTAACAAGTTCTAGCACTTTATTTATTTGACTCTTTAACACTAAGACTCTTTAACTAAGACACATTAAATAAGACTCATTAGCTCTAAGCAAATATAACTAGCTAAAATTTAAAGACATAGGGTAATAATACTTATCGTGATAAATGGGGTGCTCTCCCCAAGCTAGATCTTGAAGTAGTCCTTTTTCGTTCATCCTTGGAATCTGCTCCTCTTTCGGGGTCTCCTTTTAATGTTCTCCTGTTAATATTAATTTCGCACATACCGAAGGAACAAATTCTAGGATGTTAATGTGAGCCTTCATGTGCTCACGTCTTTTGGATTTTTATATAAAAGGTGTGGACCTTCATGTGCCCACATATTTTTGGAATTTTCTATGCAATAGGGATGATAATGCAAAAACATATGAATGCAATATTTTTATATTTTTATATATTTTTATGCCACCACGGCAAGGTGTGCTTGCATGGGGCTTAAGAGGCGATGCACATGCGGCAAACATATTTTTGGGATTTTTCTAATGCAGGTTTAGGAAAAAATAAATATGCTAAAGTAAACATGCTAATTGAAATATCTTTGTGCGAGAAAATTAAAGATGCAAATAAATACCGAAGTTACCTCTCGGCAAGAGTTTAGAGAGCACTTACTCCCATGGCGTGGTGTCGTCTATGGGCCCCCGTATAAATGTTGTACTGGTATGGTTCCTTCAATGATCTCGTAGGTGGGCGTAGGCAGTAGCCTGAGAAGTCGATTGTTCATTTGTTGATGCCTATTTGGTTGGGTCTCAGAAGGTGTATTCTTGTTGCTCTTCTTAGCACTTCTTTCTTTTTCAAGATTGCTTCTTTGGTGGAGACCTCCGGTGTAGTTGGTGCATCATTCAAGATTGGTAGGAGCGAGTGTACTTTTCTTGGATGTCTTTTTCTATCCTCTCAATGTGCTCCATCTTTGAGTCCAGCTTCCTTTGTAGTCTTTGGAGACGCTTCGGCTCTTGGTCCTTCTTTGGGCTGTTCATAGTTAGTATAAGTATTAAAGAAGCGGCGCACCTTTTTACCTTGAATATGGAACTGGATTTCGCCCGTCCGATGTAAATGATTGCTCTTGTAGTATTCAGGAGCGGCCTTCCAAGTATTATGGGAGGATCTTGTTCTTCGTCTCCCGGTGTCCATGACTAAGAAGTCGGTGAGGACATAGCTGTCTTTGATCTTGACCGTGCGTTTCGCACAATACCTTCGGGAAATCGGTGTGTTTGGTCCGCCCGGTACAAGAATAATACATAGGTGGAACACAAAGGCAGATTACCATAGATTAATTTATCGTTACCTTTGACATTAGGTTGATGCGATCGTGTCGCATGAGACGGTTATATAAGTTCCATTGATTAATGGAGCGGTGGATTGCCGGAACTCAGTGGTCGTCTAGCTTCTCTCTTGGTGGTTGATTGCGCCGTAGAGTCTTGCGTCTTTGAGTTGACTTGATTGATCATCAAGACTCGTTCTACGTGTGGTCGAGGTTGGCGATTGTTCTTGTTCTGCTTCTTCTTTTTATCCTCTTCTCGGCAATTTGGTATGTGTGCTTGAGTGCGGTAGTGGTGCGGTTGGGCGAGGGGAGCTAAGGTCTTGTGTTTGCGGTTGAATCTCTCCCTCTGTCCATTAAGCGTGAAGACGATCTTCGCGGTGTCGGCGTAGATGATTGCCTTAGTGGTAGCCGGGAAAGGCGGCCCGAGAATGATCGGGCGTTCTTACCTTTACCCATATCGAGGACCACGAAGTCGGTGGCCCGTATAGCTTACCGATGTAAAGGCATACGTCCTCTAGAATACCCTCGGGGTAGCATAACGATTGATCTACGCAAGTTGTAGGCACATGGTTGTGTATACTAATTTCGAATCGGCTCAAGGTTTACCTTAGGCATGATGTTGACACTTGAGCCGAAGTCGATGAGTGCGTCGTAGGTGCGGGCGCCTATGTTGATGGTGACGGCTGGTCTTCACGGATCTTCTTTCTTAGCGGGCATTCCCGGTCGACACAATTGAATTTCTTGTCTCGAGTAGGTGGTCCGCATACGCATAGTAAATATCGACAAGATTTGCAGATTCTAATTCTTAGGTTGACCGGAATCTTACAGGTTAGGCATAGGAGCGAGATAAAGCCAGCTGGGATAATTGTGATTCTATCATTTTATTAAAGCTATCTTTGGTTCTTTATTGCGAGAAGAAAAGCTTTCCATTTTAGTACTAATAGTTTCTAGCATTTTATCATTGGAAGCTAACTTCTTAGATAGATTATCCATAAGTCTACCTTGGTTTTGTACTAACTCTCTTAAAGGTGGGAAATTATTGAAAGAGTTATTACCTTGATAGTTACCGAATAGTTACCTTGGTAGTTGGGTCTCTGTTGACTCCATTGTTGATTCGGAGGGGCGATCTTTGGTTGTTGTTATTGTTGATGTAGTTCACGTCCTCTTCTAGCTTCGGGGACGGTGGCTGCCCGAAAGTGTCGATGTTGCCACATTCTTCACATGTCATGCGGGAATCGAAGAGTTGCATGACTTTCTTCTTCTCGGGAGCTTTGTCTTCAAGCTTCTTCATAATTAAGTCCATTTTGGCGGACGGCATATCTACCTCTTTCGGTTGGTGCATTCCTCTCTCTCTTTCTTGCGGGGTTGACGGTCCTCATTCCAAGCTTGGTTTGATGCCATTTTTTCCACAAGGTCGGTAGCTTGGTTCGGTGTAAGTGATAGGAAAGCACCTCCGGCGGCGGCGTCCATGGTCTCACGGGTGTTGTTATTAAGCCCGTGGTAGAAGGTCTGCATGAGTAACCAATTCTCCATTCCATGGTGTGGGCATTCGTGATGTAGTCTTGAAAGCGTTCCCACGCCTGCGGAGCAATTCGTCGTGTTCTGCTTTGAAAGCTTGAGATTTTCCTCGTAAGGCGTTGGTTTTGCCTATAGGGAAGAATTTTGCCGGGGAAGGCGGCAAGAGAGCAAAGTGCCCAAGTAGTGAGTTTGTCTTTGTTGGCGTAGAACCCCGCTTTCGCTTCGTCCCAAGAGTGAGAATGGGAAGAGGAAGTAGGATTGCATCACTTGAGACATCTTTGATAGTGAAGGTGCCACAAATCTCTAAGAAGTATTGTAGGTGAGCATTGGCATCTTCATGAGCTTTTCCACGTAATTGGCTAGCTTGTACCATGTTGATGAGTGCGGGCTTGAGCTCAAAAGCTTTGTCTCCCACATCATTTGTCGGTCCGGGCGGATGTTGGCCGTAGTCGGTCTGCAGTATTCGCGAAGGGTCTTGTTTGCCATGTCTTCAAAAATTGGTGCTAAGCTACGCACGGTGGAGGAGTCTTCGAGGTAGTGTTCTTGAGTTGAGATTTCAACTTGGATCTTGCCTCCTTCAAAGTTTTTTACGGATCGATTGGAAGTTTTCGGGAAGATTCCTTTTCATACATTACCCGCAAAAGATAGGAAGAATAATAACAAGGGTATACTTGTTTAAGCAATTGATAAAATTAATCGATGCGTATGAGAGATGCATGCATGTTAATCCTATGTGTTTTTATTTTATTGGGCTATAGACTTTCTTTTTCCAAGAAGCGGCGCCAAAAATGCTTGTTGGTATTTCTAATGTCACTAACTAGTAATGGCATCTAGAAAGAATATCGGATGTTGCTTCAGATAAAACTAAAAGAAATATTCATTGCAGTTCATAGCATATACGAAAAGGTTGTCATCCCTATAGTTAAACTACTAATATGCAAGGAATATAATATTCGTACTATGCCTTGATAACTTCTTAATAAGTAAATAAACAATTATAACTGGGTATCCCAAGCGCCATAGATATGAATATATACCATTGTAGCATTTTAACCGGGAGTAATAACCGGTCTTGAATTTATATTCTACCACGGGGAAAGAAGTCATTATCTTGAATTAACTAAGCATAGATCTTAATCTAACCATCTCTCATGTGCAAGACATCAGCATTAATCTCATCAATTACTTAAGCAAGGATCAAAGTTCATAGTAAAGATAATGATAAAGTTCTAGATAAACAGATTTGACCAAAAATCACGTTGGTTGGCGAGAAAGTGTCTAACAATGGGCGATAGCAATTCATAGGCTAGCTAGCATTAGAAACTCCAATATGTAACTCTAAACTAAATGTTAGGATCTACCTAATTATGCAATACAAATAACAATCATCGAAGAAAGACTAATTAAATCGGACATGAGGACAGAATCCGTGAAGACTAAGGCGAGAAACTTAGAACAACCCGAAATCTAACATCCGCTAGGCCTACATACGGGGGTGGATTGCAAAGGACTCAATGATTTGTCACCACCACGATCTACCACACCGACCCGGCACATAGGGTGCAAACGCGGTAAATAAGATCTAATCACCATGATTACATCATCTCTACCACTCACCTTCCGATCTAGATGATGAGCGCTATACGAATCCATGCATGAACATACTTGATAATTCAACTATGCTAAATGTGTAATTAAAGTAAATACTAGAACAAATAATCTCGAATATAAACATGATCAAGATATTCATATTAAGCATGTGTGCGGAACTTGAAAACTACTTACAATGAAGAACTTACAAGAACGAGGCCTGATCTTGAGCTGGCCTCCGACGATCGGGAGCGGATTTCTCCCTTCCTACTAGTTCTAATCTTGATTGCTACTCTTAGAAAGCGATGTTTCTCTAGCGTTGAATATGACTTGGTATTTTAATTAGAAATATCTTTGTTATAGAACTTGATGATCTAAGAAGGGGGTCTAGGGGTCCTAATATATCGGTCTTCGTCTGTCTCTCCATCTTCATTAGGCGATGTGGTATTAACCTTGAATCAATCCCGCACTTCTACCGTCGCCCTCGGATCAAACCGACTCAAATCAACCGGTTTAGATAGAGTCTTAGAGGCGGTGGAGGAAGCTTCCCGAAGCAGAGCGAGTCGGCGCCTGGGGGGGCCGATCGGCTAACTATTGGGCCGATCGGCCCAGGGTGCTTCCCTCCTGGGTCCGTCGTGCGTCGCGTGTTCTGGAGTCTTCTAGATGATGTATTTCTTGGTTCCGAAGTTAGTTCACGTCGGGATTAATCCGAAGCCTTCTAGACTTGTTTGAGGTTGGATTGCGTTGCGTTACGTCGGCCGTATGCCACGTCATCTCTGCTGATTTTACATTTAAGTCCCACGCAAATCACAACTTTACCAAAACTGATGGAATTATGTTAGTGACACCCTATTCTAGGTTGTTATTATTATTTATACCCCTTTCTCATGTTTAATTAATTAAAAATTTTATATGATAACAAGTGTCAATGGCGACATCTGGCATTCCGCTTGTATCGACTAGCGCCACGTCTGCGGACAAGCTGGTCAAATTTCGTATCTTGATCGCCCCGATATAGCATACGATGGTTGGGGGGGCATCGAACTTCTTGACTTTCATCGCCCTTGGCCGGATCAACTTCTTAGCACGATACGTACTAGCGGGAACCTTGTTAGGCGTTGGATACGTGGAGGCCGGGTAACTTACGAGCTCATTGAAGCTAGTGTCGGACCGACCATGACGAGACTTCAACATCGGCAAATTCGGGTTAAAACTCGCCGTGCAACCCTCCGGACTGTCTTTGTAAAAAGCGGATCAATTCTTTTGCTCGCTTCATCTGTTTGAAGTTCTCCAACCATCTCGGGCACCCAAACGAGAATGTCGTCCTCATCAGTACGTTGACCAAATCTTCAAAAACCGGACATCCTCAGGCTGCGTCATAGGATTCTCACGCCGCCGTCCCCTCCCACCACCACCACCGTCATCGTCGTCATCGCCGACGTCGGCCGTGCTTTCGAACAAATCGATGGAATTGGACCGGGCCGGTGGACTTTGATGATCTTTGCATCGTAGGGGGACCGCACTCGTTGGATCGACCGGTGGATCGAAGGGTGGAACTTCTTTGCCGTGAAAAGTCGGACCAAATAGTCAGCGGCGAAGCCATGCATGATTAGGTGAGATCGCGACGGCGATGTCGAGAACGCTTTCAGATTCTTGCATTTTGCGCACGCGGACGGATAATCGGTCTACGTTCAATTATCTCGGCCAGGTCGCTTCGCTCGAGCAACAAACTTCTTCACCTCATCATAGTATTCGTCATCAACTCTCTTCATCTCATACATCCAGTGGGCTCGGTGCCTCTCCATCCTGATCCCTGCTCTTCTAAAAAGCTTAGTGCCGTTACATAGTACTCAAACCAAAAAAAAAGAGAAGAAGTTCCACCATAGATCTAGATCTAGAGAAGGCAGTTTTCTCTCTCCTCCATGGATCTATATCTAGAGAGGGGATGAAAAAGAGGGAAAGAAAGATGAAAAGAGGCATTTACAGACCAATTAGTGTCTTCTCCTCCCCAAATCAAAGCCAAAACACCCAAATCAAAGTTTTTGTCAAAATTTTGATCAAAACCTCCCCCAAGAGTTGGAAGAGAAAGATCGTGGAGGAAGACGAAGGGGGGGCCCAGATTTTATAGGCCTCGGCCTTTTGCGTGGCGGGCACCCTAATCCGCCCGCCACGCAAAAGAAGAAGGGCGTGTGGCGGCGCCGCAACGCCCGCCACGCTTAATATATTTGGCGTGGCGGGGCGTTAAGGCGCGCCCGCCACGTGAGTGCGACCCCGCCCCGGCGCGAGGGCGAGATCATTTCGTGGCGGGTTCAAATTGCGCCCGCCACGGAAAAGATCCGCCCCCCTCGGAAAAAATCAAATCGTTACTAGTGTATGAAAGATAACGTGCTATTCTGTTTTCCAATCTATTTGATATTTTCTAAAAAATTACCCACCTGCCATTATAAAAGATAACGTGCTATTCTATTTTCGTAAAAAAACAATTAGCAATCAGCAGTAACATAGGAATATACCGTGCTATATTGAAAACTCTATGTCTCAGGCTTAATATTTGACCGAAGTCGAGGAAGGGAAACCGCCACCCTTATATTTTTAGGATTCGAACTCAGGACCTGAGGGGTGGCTCTAGAGTGTCCAGGCTGGCTGGGGTAACCAACCGAATCCAACATCCTTTGGCTCTCAGGCTTAATATAGATCTAAATGAAAAGAAAATGTAAATTATATTGCCATCCCTTCCTCTCACCTTACATGGTATTAGCCAAGCGCCGCTGCCACTGCCATCGGCCAAAGTAACGGAGCTTCAATCAATGAGCGAAAGTAAATCAACCTTCCAGGCCGGTCGCCGGACTGCCGGAACAGAGATCGGAGACAGAGTCATCGAGCCACGCCAGGCTCGACAACTGACGGCCTAAAACATCGTTGTCTTGGCGTGGAAGAGGACAACGGCGTCGGCTCACATGTCCGGCCTTCCACACAGGTCGCCGGACGGCCAGAACTGAGATCAAAGACAGAGTCACAGACCTGCGCCACGCTCGACGCCTGATGGTCTAAAAACATCGTTGGCGACAGCATAGGGGGGCGGCGGCTCACATGTCCGGCAGTCAGGCAGATAGGTATAAGATCAATCTTCTAATCTTCTTCTTACTTATGGACTTGAATAGTTTTATGTATGTTTGTACAAGTGATTTTTTTTTTCCCAGTTCGTGAGTTCATTCAACGGCAAGAAGCTAATAATTAGCATTTTTCATTAGTCCATCATATATGAGTTTTCTAACCTCATCCACAAGTTGAAACTGATTCTATCAAAGCCGCTCGGTTTATGATATTAATCGCCTTCCATATGATCCAGATGATATAATTAGGATATCCATCTCATTCAGAAAGCGGTGGATAAACAAGTAATATTGTAAGTCTATTCTTAGCTATATTTTCAGAACTATTTATATTTTATTTGACAATTTATTTTCATCGGGATTTGTTGTTGCTTCAAGTGTTATCTTTGAATTTAAGGCTAATCATATTATTTAATATATTTGGTTTTGCTAACTTAGAATATGGTTTACTGAATCATAATTGATATACCAAATTGTGTAAGAATTTTTTTAGCTAACTTGCGGTAAAATCCTAGATCTGACGCTGCTGGAGATCCCGCAACTAAACAACATCCGTTGTCAATGCATGGGTGGAGCTATAGGGAATCATAATTGATATACCAAATTGTGTAAGAATTTTTTTAGCAAACTTGCAGTAAAATCCTAGATCTGGACGCTGCTGGAGATCCCGCAACTAAACAACATCCGTTGTCAATGCATGGGTGGAGCTATAGGTATGCTACTATTCTTTGTATGTATCTTTGCTCTTGCTCAGTCATACTCTGCAATTCTTGCTGCAGTACACTGCTGTTGCTATAGACTGCAGGCGTGAACTTTGTCGGATGGTGTGATCTCGCCTACATTATTGGCATAGACAAGTGCTATGTCACCACTAAGCTCGGGTATGCTACCCTCGATCGCTCTTGCTACCATGCACCCTCGCCAATCTCTACTCTGCAGTTTGCCCATATATACACATAT
This sequence comes from Hyparrhenia diplandra, assembly GCA_015847255.1. NCBI lineage: Eukaryota > Viridiplantae > Streptophyta > Magnoliopsida > Poales > Poaceae > Hyparrhenia > Hyparrhenia diplandra. Next base: position 168,086 of record JADLZK010005508.1, read on the forward strand.
GCAAATTAAAGTAAAGAACAAATATATCCCTATGTTTATTAATAGGATTGAAGGAGGGAAATAGATCTAAGACTACCTATCTAGAAAAGGGTTCATCAAAAGGAAGAGCAAAGAATGCTAAATCTTCAACTGATTGATGAGGAAATCATATTTAAATGACATTGCCATATATTATTCAGTGTTCCATGTATATCCATAAACATGTTACTAAATTATCCTATTAGTAGAGGAACCTAATTAAAATAAAGTAAAATTGTCAAAAATAATATATAACCACATAAAATGTTTACATTGACTAAGACTTAAGGGTACCTTCATGTTAATTCTAACGAGGTGAATCAGAAATCATTTGGTCGATTCCAATCATCATGATCAATAATAGACGTTGGAACCATTGTTCTATAAAAAAATGTCCAGATCTACCATTATGTGAAGAATACATATATTAACCCTCTAATTTAACTATAATAAACTACCTAATTCAAAAATTATGAATAATAATTCAAAATAGTCCACTAAAATTGCATTTAAATTACCGAATTCCTTCATTAAAATAATACAAAACTAACTCCCTAAATTACACACATATGTCATTACGAAAGATAAAAAAATTAAAAAAACCACCTAATATTTTGAAAACAATGATCAATATCTAGCATTAGGAAAGATAATGCAAAATGACCCATGCGTGTGCATTCAAAGTACTCGTAAATACAATTATGAAGTAAAATATAAATTAACACACTTAATTTGTATATGATTAATCGCCACATTAATTCAAAAAACAAACATACAAAAATATGTCTCAAATTTACATATAATTACAAAAGTAAGTTGTTGAAAAAATAATTTAATATCCATAAGTATGTAATGTGTATTATGAATTACCAATTTTGCAACAGTTCAACTGTTAAAAATTTCCCATGAGTTATTATTCTAAAAAACTTTAAATTATGTTGTACAAAACAATTTTATTAGAAATTAAATTATGTGATAGTGTTGTGGAGCATGTTGAAACGTATAATTTTGGGAGACTAACCTAGGAACTAGAATCTTTTCAATAAAATAAAAGATGAAGATTGTGAGTAAAATATAAAATAAGCACTAGAACTTCAACTTAACAAGCAGATAAAAGGAATTGGAATATATTGACTAAAGGTTCAATTTAAAGTATAGATTCATGAAGACACACAAAGATAGTATTATGCTATGCAAAAAAATATAAATCATATAAATTCATAATAGAGGTCCTCAATGGAGAATCCATGTTATGCGTTACAAGGTGCACTAGAAAAAATGTTTTTAAAAAAGACAAACAATAATGATAATCTATGCTATTTTCTAAATAATTACCAAAATCTATGAATGAGTAAATCAGTATAAGGTAACCTGAATATTTAATATAGACATAATGTATGTAATCCCTTTAATTACATCTAAATTATCACATCTCACATTATTAAAAGTTAAAATATTCAGTTAAATCCACATATGAATTGTCAATATATTTAATAATAGAAAGAATATAATATATCTAATTATCCTCTTCTACTAATGGCAAAATATTAAACTTTCATTAAAGTTATAATTGGCATACGTATTGTGCAATCATCTAGGTCAAATACAAGTTCGTGCATGAGGAATAAATACTTACATTATTACATTTAAGAAATCATGAAAAACATTTCATAAAATAATGGTAACAACAAAATATTTAAAATTATTCATAACCATGATATATAATTTATACAAATCATTACTTTAGATAATTTATACAATTTAACTAAAATATTTGATATATACTTATTTATATTTATGACTACTATTACATAAATAACTCTTAGGAAATAAATTTTGAACATCTTGACAAGTGGGGAGGGACGACAAGTGCGGACTACAAGTGGCTATATCTTGACAAGGTGCAAATAGTCATTAATAAGGCTTAAATATTAATATTCTTTTAAAGCTTAGCTATCGACCTAGATCCACCGTCAAGCTATAAACCGATATTACGAAATAAAATGTAGGTTTAAAGTGACTACTTAGGCCAACATAGTACTTGAGACTGCAATCTATGTAGCAATCAATAAGGCTAATAATGCCATAATGGAGAATGAAAATGTAGATTATCATGATATCATAAGATATAGATGAAGCTCAAATAGATCAGTAATTGATATAAGTTCTAAACAATAGACAATACAAATTACCAATTATGCCTATTGTGTTAGAAAATAAACAAAGAGAGAAAAATATATTTTAATACGAGTCGCTTTATTATCCAAAGACATTAACATAGTAATAACTAACTTTTACTCTTATAAGATTCTATCCCGTGCAAGAGCACGGGTTGATGGACTAGTTGCTAGAACAGAGGATGATGTAAAGCTTATGGCGTAACGGTGGATAAAGTGGTAGCGTGGATGAACTTCCACTTACCGGGGAAGGCCCATTGAGGGTGAAAATCATTTGGAAGAGATGTTTCCAATAATGGAGGTTTTGTTGAAATATTCATAGATAAGACCTGATATGAGGTCGAGATGCATCTAAAGATTATAAAAGGCGAGAACTTATTTACCCAAAGGTACTTCGAAAAGAAGCGATAATGAAACACATTACTCAAAGTGCCTAAACTCCTTTTTTTCTTGTCTCTGAATCTCTTCTATCGCCCTCCTCGATACTCTAGTGTGTTTTTTTTGAAAGATCCGTTAACCGGCTTTTCATTGATAAGTAGAGAGCAATTTATGTACAAAGGCGGTCGGCGTGGCGTGAACCACCATGAAGGCGAAGCCTACCACGCAACACAACAGAGCAAACGGCGACCCAACTAAGAAAAAAGAGACCAGGAGTTCGCGACGGAGGAGTCATGGAAGGTCATCGTTGCGGCTCGAGCATAACGCAAGAGCGACTCTCTCCGACTTCCGGCCTCACACCCTCGCCACGAGACATCACGACCGAGCCGAATTCCACAACGATGCCTTCGGGAAGGTTACAACGTCGTGCGTCGCCATCACTCGTCCAAGGATGGACAGGGCTTTCACCCGTGGAAGATGATGGGGACACGACGCCCCAAAGAGGGAAAACGGCGCCCTCGGGCATCGCCGTCGCCGGGCTTTAAGCCCAATGTACCCCAAAGATAGGCGTACGCCCCGATGGATCCCGGCATGCCAGCTGCGTCGTCGTCTAGCCATCCTGCACAAGCCCGGCCCCGAGGGCATCGACCCAGGCCGCCATGCACGGCCTCGGCGGCGTCGGCCACCCCCGGCGGCACGGCGTCCGGGGACCAGCCTCACTCCACGGCGCGCGTCCACCTACCGCGCGTCGGGCCGTTACCGACCACCGCCGCCGGCCACGACACCGCCACCGCCGGGCCGACAACCGGCTGGCCGAGGGGATGCGAGGCGGGCGCCCAAAATTTGGGCACCGCCCCGACCCTAGGGCCACCGGATCGGGCGCTAGGACCCGACCACGGCGGCCCCGCCGTCGCCTCCATCTTGAGCATAGACGCCGCGGGGGTAGGGTAGCCGGAGGAGGCCCGCCCACGGCGTGGCGGCCAAGGGCCCGGAGAAGAGAAGGGAGCGTCGCCCCCGGGTGCCCGAACGGCGTGTGAACCAGCCCAGGGCACCGCCACCGGTCGCCACGCACTCGCCACTGGCTGCCAAGGCAGGTCCGGCCTCCCGGGGCCGGATCAGGCCACTCATCAAAGACAATCTTTACAAGAGCAAACATCATTAGAGTACTACTCAAGTGCGCCTACGGCCGCCCAAGCCCAGTCGGCGACCCCGCCATGGGCTGCTGCCGTCTTCAAGAGTGGAGGGGGAGAGCACACGGAGAAGGGGAGACCGCCTCCCCAAGGCGCGCGCGCCCCCGTGCCGGCAGCGGGCACCGCCTGGCCCGCCGGAGCTACGGAAGTGACTTGGAAGAGACTTGGAAGAGACTTTTAAGAGTCTCAAAAATGGAAGTGGAAGCTCAACCCAACAAAATGCGTCTTTGGAGTTCCTTCGGGGACCCGCCATCGGGATTCTTGGTCACAACAGAGGCATCAAAGCCGGCACCAAGCAGATCAAGGCCATCAACGAGATGACACAACCCCGAAGCGTCAAGGACGCCCGAGAAACTCACGTGGTGCATGGCGGCACTCAACAGATTCATATCAAAGCTTGGGAGAGAAAGGGCTACCCTTCTTCAAACTCATCAAGACAAAAAGGAGAATTTAAATGGGACAGAGGAGGTCGACAAAGCATTTGAAGAGCTCAAGCGTTACCTTACAACAGCTCCGGTCCTAACACCTCCAAAAGGATCAAGAAGAACTACCGCTATACATAGCAAAGAAGTCTGATGGTGGTTTCCAAAGAATCATCGTGGAAAGAGAAGAGCCCGAGCAACCTAACAAGGTCCAGAGGCCGCTTTTTACTACATGAGCGAAGTTCTATCCGAGTCCAAGGCTCGATACCCTCACGCACAAAAACTACTCTACACCATACCGATCACATCAAGGAAGCTACGACACTACTTACGACAAATACAAGATAACAGAGGTAACCGACTCACCACCGGGCGACATCCCGAGGAACGTAGATTCAACAGGCGCATATCAAAATGGGCGGTAGAACTCGGAGCAATAAACCGAGTTCACCACAAGAAGAGCAATCAAATCCCGTGCGCTCTGGGACTTCATAGCGAGTGGGACGGAGCTCCAACAACCCATATCCGATGACATCAAGAAGCATTGGAACATGTACTTGATGGATCATTGTAGCTAGGGGGAGCAGGAGCCGGGATTTTATTCATATCTCCGAAGGAAGACAACTCAAGTACGTCCGCAAATCATGTGGCGGGCTACAAACAACGAGGCCGAGTATGAAGCACTCATCCATGGCCTCAAGATAGCAAGAACTCGGGAATCAAGAGACTACAAGTATACGGCGACTCGCGGTTGTCATCAATCAAGTCAACAAGGATTTGGACTGCACAAAGGACAATATGGGCCTCTATTGGCGAGAAGTATGCAAACCGAAAAGAACTTCCAAGGCCTAGAGATCCTACATGTGCTCGAGAGACATGAACGTGGCGTGAGCGTCTTTGGCCAAACTCGGATCCAGCAGAGCCCAAGTCCCACCGGGAGTATTCGTCGAAGAACTCTTGAAACCATCCATCAAGGAGAATCCGAAAAGAATACAACATGGAGCAAGCGACTCTAAACGGAGTAATGATAATCTCTCCGTGTCGAAGAACAACTCCCCGGATCGAAGATATCATAAACTTCATCAAGAACAAGACACTACCCGAAGACAAAGCCGAAGCAACCGGGATCTTGAGAAGAAGCAAGAACTACGTGCTCATCAAAGACAATCTTTACAAAGAGCAAGCATCATTAGGAGTACTACTCAAGTGCATATAAGCTCGAAGAAGGAAAGGACATCCTCCAAGAAATCCCACGGATCTTTGTGGAAACCACGGCCAAGAACCCTCATGGGAAAAGCATTGAGCAGGATACTACGGGCCAACAGCCCTCAAAGACGCCTTGAGAAGAACTCGTCGGAAAATGCAAAGGATGCCGGATGTTTGCAAGACAAGCACATGTGCCAAAGACACAACCTCGACCGCATACCTCCATCATGGCCTTTTCTTTGGGGGACCGGATCAAGTCGGACCACTCAAGAGAGCAAAAAAGGAGGATATGAGTACATCTACGCCGCCATCGACAAATTCACCAAGTGGATAGAGTACAAGCCATTGGTCACCTTGACTCAACTCAACCAAAGCGGTCGAGTTCATCCAAGAGATCATGCATGATTTGGGATGCCCAACGTAATCATTATCGACATCGGATCACCGCTCACGGCAGCAGAATTTGAAGACTGGTGTCGTGGTCTAATACCACCGGCCACAAAGAATGTCCGGGCTAATGCGTCGCTCCGATGGCCTAGCTCTAGAGACAATGACACGAGATTTATAATCGGTTTGGGGCTAATCGCTCCCTAGTCCAAGTGTGATCACTATCCGAGCTCAAATGCTCATACCGGGCTCAAGACAAGCAAGGCGAGAGGGAGAGGGCTCCCAAGTCTCTATGATTGAGGCTAGTGCCAATATCAAGTGGATGTGTGTGAGTTGAGAGTGAACCCTTGTTGTTCCCCTCATCCTCTGCAGGCCTGCCCCTCCTTTTATAGTCGTAAGGGGGGGGGGGACATGAGCTCCCCTCGGGTTGCGGACTTGAAGAAGTAAAAACATATGCGCGGGGTAGTGGAAGCGGTGAAGAGCTCTCGGATGAGCTCGATTCGGGTGAGAGCTCCCTTCGAGCTCCCGAGTGCTTTGGGCGCCGAATCGGTCGCCGTCGCACGCTGGAATCGCGGTTTGGGCGTGGGGTCGCGCCGCCCTGCCTCCAATCGTAGTTGGAAGACGTCTTCTCGGTATGGGGGTGTCCATACCGCCGCATGGGAAGGCGCACCCGTATGTACTGCGGCGACATCGTGGCGGAGCTGTTGGAGCCGACGGGGTATGGCGCGGTGGTCGAATGACCTCCCCCGTAGTTGTAGTGCTACGTGGCTACAAAGTGCATGTCGGAGAGTGGTTGAGCTTGTCGAGAGTCGTTGGCCAACTCCGCACTGCCGCAGCTTCTTCGAGAAGGCGGGGACGAAGCTCGCAGTTGTCGTCGTGAGGCCCATCGTGAGGGAGCTCGGGCGCGACGGAAGAGGTCCCGGACGAGGTTGAGCGCGTTGAAGACAAGGGAGCTCGCCGTCAAGAGACTTCGAGCGAGCGGAACGACGGATCTCGTCCGAGGAGCTCGTTTATGAGAGCCCGAGCGAGACGGAGGCTTGTCCTTGCGTGAGAGCTCTTATGTGGTGAAGACTTCGTGTGCCACGGTAGGGTGTCCTTGCTTTCTCGTGATCGGGGTTCGGGATTATGTTTGGGCTGAGAGCTCGCTCACGGGTATCCCAAATATCGATCCCCCACGGTAGCCCCCGAGCATTTGGGGGAGAAGAGGTCTCTCCCAGATGCTGTCCACGTGGCGGTCTTCTTTGTAGCGGGGACCCTTGTGAAGGGTCGAGATGGGGACTAGAGGGGGGGTGAATAGTCCTTTCTAAAACTAATTGCGATGGCTAACCGAATATAATGCGGAATTAAAACTATTCGCTTAGCCAAGACTTCACCCCTCTAGCTATGACTCTAAATCACCTCACAAAAGATCCTACACAAAGCAAATGAGGTGATAAGCCTAGCTTGAGCTCCTAACCGTTTCTATTGCAAGGTCACACAAACCTATGCACTAGTACTTCAAACAAAGGTGAGCTCCTACACAATTCTAATGAGCAAAAGCACTAAGCCAACCTAAGCTCACTAGATGCACAATGGACAAGGCGACACACACGCCTAACCCAAAGGCTCAAATTTACTTAGCTACACAGAGACTAAGCAAGGCAACTAACAAGCTACACAAGCTAGTAATTGCAAGAGGTACTCCACAAGCACAAGCACAAGATATATATGAATGTAAATGCAAAGCTTGTGATTTGGAGAATGCAAACCACCGAGAAGAGTAGACAAGTTGACACCGGTGATTTTTCGAGGTATCGGGAAGCTTGCCAACTTCCCCTACTCCTCGTTGTGTCGACCAACACCTTGGGTGGTTCCTTTGGTGTTTCACCTAGATGGTTCTTGATTGTGACTCTCCGATCACTTGCCTCTCAAGGCACGCCCGCAAGGCACCGCAAGACACCACTCTCAAGTGAGCCTATCACAAGGCACCGCAAGACACCACACACGCAAGGGAGGTACTCACCGACACGCTCTAGTAGTGATGCTCTTCACGATCCCCGCGAGGTGAGCTCGAACCTCTCACAAATCCTCCCCGAGACACCGCACAATCTCCGTTGCGTGCTTCACGAAGTCTCTTGCCACCAAGCCGTCTAGGAGGTGGCAACCTCCAAGAGCAACAAGCACACCGGCTTGCAACACGATCACCTAGTGCCACACGATGCAATCTCTCAAAGCAATCGCACTAGAATCGCTCACTCACTCAATCGGATGAACACTATCAAGTTAGAGTGAGTGGGAGGGCTCTCAAGCACCACAACACAAGCCACCAAGGCCCAAGTGTGCTCAGCAACCTGCCATGGCCGACCAAGGCAAGTATATATAGGGCCCAAGTCAAATAGAGCCGTTGGGAGGAAAAATCCATTTCTGGCGTGCGCCGGGGCCGGACGCTACGGCCGACGCTGGTGGTCGGTCCAGCGTCCCGTCGGTAATGTCCGGTCACAACCGACACGCTTCCTGGCCCACAGCCAACGGTAACTTCGAGCGTCCGGTCGCGGCCGGTCGGCACCGGATGCGTCGGTCCAGCGTCCGGTCCCTAGCGTCCGGTCAAAACCGGCTGCGGGGCTCTGCCGAGCGCACCGGCCGGTGCGTCGGTCGGTCCGTCGATTCGCTGCCGGCGTCCGGTCGGCGTCCGGTCGACGTTTTCAGCGAAAACTCCACCGAAACACCGACGCCTTCTCTTCGACATGCTACCCATCAAGTATACCAACTTGAGCACGAGGGCTAGCATGTTTTCACCTCAACTTGCATCCCGGCGCAATAGAAAATATGCATCTCATTTTCGAAAGCGCCCGAATCCCCGCAAGCTTCGGCGGGAGGATGAGCGGTTCCCAAACCCAACTCAATCCCGCAATCACCGCCGCCTTTGCAAATGTGCCAACACCACCAAGTGTACATCACCATGTGCATGTGTGTTAGCATTTTCACAATCATTTCAAAGGCCCGGTTAGCTCTTACCACGCCACTCGATCCTAACACATCGCAAAGTTAGATCGCTCAAGTGGCACTAGATGACCGATATGCAAACAAGTTTGCCCTCTTGATAGTACGGCCATCTATCCTAAACCCGGTCATAAACTTCTCTAAGCTCCTTATGACCGGCGAAATGAAATGCCCTATAGGTTATACCTTTGCCTTGTGCATTTCCATTCCGCTCCATCTCCAAGTGCCGATGCAACACATGCACCAACACGATCACCAAATGATATGATCCACTTCATATCATCACGTGACACTATTGGTCCATCGATCTTGACCTCACTTGCTCTTCACCGTTGCGTCGGTCGGGTCGGGCGCCAAGTCTTGCCCAAGCTTCACCGCCGCCGCGGTCCCATCGCCCAGCGCCTCGACTTGCCCTTCACACTTGCAACCGGTCCATCAAGCCAAGCCTTGTCTTGATCTTCACCACCTTGGTCACATGACTCCATGTCATGTCTCATATGCAATAAAGCTCCTTCATTGCACCAACACGTGTGAACTAATCTCCGTGTATTATCTCAATCACACATATTAGTTCACATAATGTTGTCACTCAATTACCAAAACCAAAGGGACCTTTCACCTTGTTTGAGGAATGATGTTCGTTTCAGGTGCGCTGCTGAGCACACCCAAGGGTGTAGCCCCGAGGCTCCATGAGAATAGTAGATTCGCGGAGGCTTTTTTTTAGAATTTTCGTGGGCTCATCGAATTCGGATTCTGCGATTGTTCGCGGAGGTGGTGAGCTCGAGTTCGATCTTGCCTCGTTAGCCGAGATCGAGTGCTCGGTGAGCTGCCATCGGATAGTCCAGGTGAGGCTCGAGGCTCGTCGGCCTGCTCGTCTCGATCAGCTGGTGGGATCAACCTCGGGTTCCGAGCCCGACTTTCGTGGTCCTCGAGCCCCGAGCGTTGTCCGGGGCGAGGTGCTTCCTCATCGGAGAGGTTAGCTCATGATCGATCGTAGCCCTCGGCCGACCAAGCAAAGCCCCCGAGCCTTTTCGAGAGCTCGAGGCGTGGGCCGTCGATGCCGCTCGCAAGGCGCTCCTCGCAGGTGGTATCTCCGGCGGCTCTCGAAGCTCACGAGTTGAGCTGGCCTCGAACCCTAAGGTGGTGAGCTCGCTGCGAGCCAGCTTTGAGCTCGGCGACTTGGATTCTTGTGAAGGAGCTCGGATTTTTACCCGTTGTGTAAAAAATAGCCATTGAGATCTTACCGATTGGGATTTTTACCGTTGGCGGGGTTATCCCATTAATGCCGGGTCGCTTGGCTCGCCCGGGTGTCGTAGCGTCGATCTCGCGGTGTCGATGGCTTAACGTGGCGCCTAGTGTCGCGCGCGTCGATCTCGCCGATTTCACTTCGCCGCCTCCGCCGTGCGAGAGCTCTATAAACAGGCGGAGATCGGAGCGGATTAAGCCTTCCGTTTCTTGCCTTCCTCGCACAAAGAAAGAGAGAAAGTTCGACCGCCACCGCCACCCGTAGATCTGATCCTCCACCTCCCCCCGCTCACCTACGCCTGGTTCAGGAGGAGAGAGATGGGCTTGTGGTTGCGATTCGACGCACGGGAGGCGTTGTCGGCGATAAAGACCGTCGGCGGGTTCTTGTACCGCGGACGGCTGGGCGGAGGAGTGGATCATCCCGCCGAGGATGCACGAGACCCCCGATCCGCCCGGCGGGGTATGTCGCCTCGTTCGTGGCCTTCCAGTGTGGGCTTGGCATGCCCGGGCGACTTCTTTCGCGGCTCATCTCGTTTGGGGCATCGAGCTCCAGCACTTGACGCCCAACGGAGTGTTGCTTCTTTCGGCCTTCTCCATGCTTCTGAGGGGTGGTTGGGGATTCCTCCCAAGGCGGGAGCTCTTCAAGCACTACGTCTTCGCGAAGATCCAGGGCCATTCTTTGGCGGGAGGCGGCCTCCCCACCCGACAGCGTGCACAGGCGGATGTGAGCCAGCGGGGGAAGGTCGGAATCCTTCCGAGGACGACTCCCGTCGTCCAACCCGGGTGGAGGGAGGAGTGGTTCTATCTCAAGAACGCCCCTCCCACCCTACGCCCGCCAGTTCACCGGGCCGTACCTTCGCCAAGGGAAGGGTGGCGCGAGGGTCCGCACGACAACACCATGGAGGGGCGTGGAGGCGGCCGTGACCAAGATCAAGTAAACCGTGGCGCAGGGCCGGACGGTGAATCACATCATCGAGGCTGGCTCGGCAAGGCGGTGGTGCCTTCGTGGTCGAACTCTCAGGATGTGGGAGATGGAGGAGAAGGAGGCCCGTTTGTGGGAAGCGACCAACACCCCTGGTCTCACCGTCGACGGTGGAGTTTTGGATGAAGCAAGTGATGAAGTCGAGGGGGTGAGGGCTTGGGAGCTCCCGGATCCTCCCTAATTCGAGAGACCTCTACGTTTGGTAAGTGCTCGTCGTCTTGCCTTAGCTCATTCCTTTGCCGTCTTGGGTTTTCTAATGAGCTCGAGCTCTGGTCGGCGTGGTGCGTCCCTTCGGCTCCCAACCTCCCTCCCCATGGAGCTGAGGCCGACCCCTCGGCCAGGCGCCCAGCGAGTCCTCGTTGGCGCAGGAGGCGGGCTCATCCAAATGGAGGCGGCGGCGGCGGTCGGCGGTGGAAGCTTCGGCGTTGAAGCTGCGGGGCGAGCCCTCGACGTCGACGGCGCTTTCGGCCGAGAGGTCGGGACCTCGTCGGGCGGTGAGCTCACGCCCCGGTGGTGTATGGCGCGGCGGCGCCGCTCCGCGGCCTCGGCCCGCACCGACGCCCAAGCCCCGACGCAGGCCGGGTGCTTGATCAGGGGCGACTCGGGGCTGGCGTGGCCAAGAAGAAGACAGCGAAGAGGGCGGCCGCTGGTAAGCTCTCCACCCTTTTGTTGTTGTCGTTGGCGGTGGCGGTTGACCGTAGGCATTGACTTCGGTTGTGTTCGGGGTGGCGGCGGCGTACTCCGCGGAAGCGTGGGAAGAGCGGCCGAGCCCGGCCGCCGCACGGCTCGAGGCAAAGGCGATGAGAGCTCGGACGGTGCCGTCGACCATGGCTTCGGTGTCAGCCCGAGCCTCAGCGCTGCGTCATGAAGTTGGGATGGCGATGGCGGGCTCCGATGGCGGGAGCGGGGACGACGACGGTGAGCGGGAAGAGCTCGAAGATGATGGCCTCGTTCCCCTTCAAGGGGACATTGTCACCGCCCGCTGGTTTCGGGGCCTCTCATGTTCTAGACTCCGTCGGCGCCCGACCGCCCCCGTGGGTCAAGCATTGGGACCGTGGCTGAGCTCGGTCGAAGAGCTTCGTAGATGGCCTCATTGGGGACGGCGGGCGCTCAGTGCTCAAGCCGCGAGCTCCACGGGGCGGGCGGCGGAAACAGAGAAGGCGAGTTCTTGAGGGATTCGTCCTCCAAGGAGAGCGCTGCCGAGGGAGCCCGCAGAGGTCGAGGCCCATCCTCGGCCGAGGAGGCCGTCGACATCTCCGACGACGAGGACACCGACATGGTGGCGAAGACGGCGCTGGACACGCGGCGAGGGCTCGGAGGATGAGGCCGGTCGGCGCCGCCACCCTCAACGTTGCCGCCACGATCCGGGGTGCCGCTCGCCGTGGGGGTCGGGTCAACGGGGCCAAAGGTGTCCGTGCAGGTGCTGTCGTGCGATGAGTGCCCCTCCGTCGGGCGTGGACATCGTCATTCCCCGGCCTATGCCGGGCCGCCCCGCTGCCATTGCCGTTGCCGGAGGAAGCGAGTCGTCGACCATCGGAGCCGGCGAGAGGTGCGCCGTCGTCTTTTACGAGGTTTGTCGTCGTCGCAGCGGTCGAGACTTCGTCTTGTGCCTTCTTCCTTGTTTAACCGCTTGTGGTTCGCGAGGGGCGTAAAGGGGAGGCCATCGGGGATACAACCGGGCCGACAAAGACCTCCGAGGGCGGTGGTTTCGTTGGCGGCCGACGGCGTTGTGCGCGTGAGATGCGATGAGCTTGGCTGCGCGGCTCAAAGACCGGTTCTGGAGGCCGGGCGGAGGAGGCGGCCGACCTTATTCACGGAGGAGGAGCGGGCTGCCAGGGAGGCCCGGGGCGAAGGTGGAGGCCGCTACGCAGAGGCGACCCGGGCGGGAGGGAGAGCTCGAGGTTGCCCAAGCGGCAAAGACGAGAAGATGCGGAGGAGCTCGACTCCCGCCGGCCCCCAAGCTTGACAACAAGGAGCTTGGGCGCCGGTGCTTGAGTTGAGCGTTGAGTCCCCGCGAAGGACAAGGACGAGCTTGCGAGCAACTCTACCACCGTGGACGCCCGAGCTCGGGGCGAGTGCTTTCTTGCCCTTGTCTTTCTTGTCTTGTTTGTTTGGCGTTCGAGGTTGTCGTCCTCGTCGGCGGGACTTTAGCCTACGACCGTGAAGCTTGGAGTTGTGGTGCAACCTCCGCGCCTCGGAGGCAGAGCGGTTCGGTTTGAAGCCGAATTATGAGCTCCGGTACAACGAGCAAGAGCTCTGACGAGCTGTGGAGTGCGGGCGGCCTCCTCTTTGCGTCCCCATGGCCTTGTGGCTCGTGTCTAATCCATTGTCTTTGTATGCGGGCGAGAAGCGAGAAATCCCTGAAGGCGACGGGAGGCCGAGGACGGGGTCGGGAGCTCGCGCCTCCGGCCTCCTTCGGCACAGGCTCGCGGCCGCGGGAGAAGGAGCGGACTGGCAACAGCACTAGCGACCTTGTCAACGCGAGGAAAGAGCTCGGGAGCTTCCAAGAGTACGTTGCTAAGGCCGTGGAGGAGGCCGAGAGCTCGAAGCGGCAGTGAGGCCTGCGCGTCAGGGTTGAGGCGTCATGGGCGCCCTCGGGGTGGCGGACTCGACAAACCCTGGCCGGCGGGTGTCAGCCATCCCGCACAAGGTGATGGAGGATGCGGGCAGCGTGGTCCATAAGGCGACCGATCGTCTTCACCCACTACCCTTACTTCGAGTCCACATCGTAAAGAAGGGGTGGGTGTCGGAAAGCGATGACGATTTTGTGTGGAGCGAAGGCCCTTCCTGCGAGGCCGCGGCGTGGAGTTATCTGCTGAGCTCTTCAAGCTCGCCACCGAGGAGCCTCAAAGTCTTGAGCCTCCTGGCCGGTGGAGACGGAGCTAAGCAGAGGAGCCCGTCGGCGGCAACAGGCAGACGCCCCCCCCGTGTCGATGGACCAAGACCCGCCGGCGCAAGGATAGGAACTCGAGGCTAGGCCTCTTTTAGTTGTGAGCTTGCTAAGTCCTCGTAGTCGAGGCAAAATTGTAAAACTTATGGAAGCTCGTGTGTTAACGAAAATCGTCTTTCCTCTTATATCGTTGTTCTCGTTTCTACTTCGACTTTTGGTGAGCTCATGATTCAAGAGCTAGATGGCGGGCCATTCCTCGGCCGCAGGGGCGGGAGGTCACTAGGCGTCGCGCCATGCTAAAGCGATGAGCTCGCGACTTAGATTGTTCCGAACATAATGCGAGCTAAGAGGAGAGAGTGTAAGTTCGTAAGTTTGAGCTCGTCGCTGAGCTCTAAACTTGTAAGTTTTGAAAAAAATGGTGCGTTAAAACGTGGGGTGTGCACCCGCTCCTTGTAGCCCCGAGCAAGGGCGGGTCTTCACGGGGCGCGAAGGCGGTCGTTGCTCGATGTGCTAAGGAAAGAATTCGAAATGCTTGCACATATTTTTGCATCGAATTTGTGCTTTTATTGAGCTCAGCCAACGTTCAAAAATACACTTAGGGGTAGAAGCGACGTAGCTGTTTCGATGTTCCATGCGTTGGAGGACTCGGCCTTGGTGGTCCTTGAGCTTGTATGTGCCCGGCCCTCGACTTGGTCGATGGTGAAGGGCCCCTTCCCACGGCCGAGCTTGTGCTTGTCCTTTGAGCCTGGACTCGGACGCAGACGAGTCACCAAAGGCAAAGCTCGCCCTTGACGTGGCGGTCGTGGGTAGCGCCTCATGGACCGCAGTACTTGGCGGAGTGGATGAGGGCGTATGTCACGGGCTTCGTCAGTGATCGCGCCGTCTTCGAGTTTAGCCGGTTGTTGTGCTTGTTGAAGGCCGGGCCCGGGCGGCCGTGTCGAGGTCGGTGGGGAGCACGGCCTCGGACCAAGATCGGGAAGAACGGCGTCCGTCCCAGAAGAAGCTCTACTTGGAGTTGTACGAGGCTCCATACGACCCAGGGAGCTCGCGAGCCATCGGCGGGCGATTTTTCTCGAGCCTCTTAAAGATGCGTGACTTTACGCCTGCGGGATCATGCCATTAGCTCTTTCTACTGTCCAGTTGGTCCTCGGGTGGGCGACAGGAGGCCGTGTCGGCAGCGGATGCCGTGATCGCCGCACCAGCCGATGAAGACCTCCCCACGGTTGGTGCCGATTGTCGGTGATGATAGAGTTCGGGACCGAATCGGTGGATGATGCCGGTGAAGACCCTGAGCGGTCTCACCGCTCGACACCGTGCGATGGGCATGACCTCGATCCACTTGGAGAATTTGTCGATGGCGACGAGGTGCGTGTAGCCCCGGTTGTTTTCTGAAGGGTCCTACCATATCGAGCCCCCCAAACCGCGAACGGCCGGGTGAGAGGGATCGTTTGGAGGGGATCGCGCCGAGATGTGTCTGTTTGGCGAAACGGCAGCCCTCGCGGTGTCGGACGATTCGAATGGCATCGCGATGGCGGTTGGCCAATAGAAGCCTTGGACGGAACGCCTTCCGACGAGAGCTCGTGGCGCCGCATGATGGCCGCACTCGCGGGTGGATCTCCTTGATGAGCTCTTCCCTTGCTCGAAGGTGATCACGTGGAGGGGCCGGAGGCTCCGCGTCTGTAAAGTTCTTCCCGACGAGGATGAGCGACTTGGCCTTCGCGCCCGGGCGCCTTGACTCCTGCCGCCTGGGGAGTCCGCCTTCCCCGAACCACGGGAGGCGGGATCCGCCCCGGTCGGGCTTCGGGACCGTCGTGGTCGAGTTTGACCTAGCCCCCGAGCCGGCCCCGAGCCGGCGGGCTCGAGCTCGTCGCTGGGCGGGCCGCCGTTGGGCGAGCTTGCGGGAGCGTCTAATTCCATAGGGTCTAAACCCGGCGTGTTGGTGTCAATTAAGCGTCCGCCGTCGCGGGCTCACCCTTGAGCCGTATCGAGGGCTTGTCTTTGCTCGTGCATGAAGACGGCGGCGGGACCGGAAGAGGCGATTACGATGCGGTTTGGCGAGGGCGTCGGCGTCATTGTTGAGGTGGCGATGGGCGTGGTTGACCTCACGCCTCGTGGAAGTGCTCCTCGAGCTCTCGGACCTTACGGTGGTACGATCATCTTTGGGTTGCCGCGATCGACCTCTTTCATGACTTGGTTCTTTGAGCCGAGGTCGCCGGACCTCAAGGTGCTTGGGATGCCGGCTTCGTGTGCGTCTACGCAAGCCATTCACGAGCCTCGTACTCGGCCACGTTATTGGGCCAGGCCGGGAGCGTAAGCGGATCGAGTACTTCATGCGCACCTTGTTCGGGAGGTGAAGGCGAGCCCGACACGCCGCCATACTTCTTCACGGATCCGTCAAAATCGCGGCGTCCGGTGCTCGATGTCGCCGGGTGCGGGTGGGCGTCGACCTCGATCCACTTTCGCGATGAAGTTAGACGGGGCTGGCGAGACTTTATGGCGTCTCTAGGGCGTAGGTGATGTCGGCCCCCATGAGCTCGACAGCCCACTTGGCCATGCGACCCGTAACCTCGGGGCTATGGATGATCTCGCCGGCGGGTACTTGAGACCGACCGTGGACCGGGTGGGAGTCAAAGTAGTTGTCCGAGTTTGCGTAGGGTGATCGCAACGCGTACATGAGCTTTCGGAGCTGCGTAACGAGTCTTGGTGTCGGTGAGGACTTCGATGATGAAGTACACTTAGGGCGCCGGTACTTGAGCGCGTGCCCTTCCTCCACCCTCTCGACCGACGGCGCGGTGCTCGCCACCTTTCAAGGTGGCTAGAGATGTAGAGGAGGACCCCGGTTCGTTGGAGTGCGG
>JADLZK010005510.1:0-12638 GCA_015847255.1 Hyparrhenia diplandra
CAGAGCCAAACTCCACAAGGTGGAGGCCGCAGAGGATAGGGATGAAAGTGGTGGATAATTCTCCGCACCGATCCGGCTCCGAATCCGAATTCCAAGGATATGGAGAAGTGTTTTTAATATCCGTGCGGATGTGGATAATCCGAATCCGACTATATATATGGATGCGGTGTAGGATATGGTATTGGCAAAATCCCGGATATGGATTATCCGATAATTACTTTTGGATTATCCAATGCTTATAATAGGATAACCGAATATTTTAAGCAACCGAAACTTGAAAAATAATTTAAATATCTTTATGCCACATATATAATGGTAATCCTATGATTGCTGTTTACCTAATTTGTAGGTAGGTGTGTTGTGATTGTCTAGTTTCCTATTTTAACCATACACGAAGTCATTCATGCGGTTGTACTCGATCCTATGCTTAATTAAGAATATTTACTTGTTTTATATGCTTCTTTTATCTTTGTTAAGTCCAAATTTAGTACTTGTATTAATTTTGTAAGCATATATTATCCGACTTCTAAAAGTCCGCTTCATTTCCGACACGGTCGAACCCGCACCCACTTCAGGCATCCTAAAAAATCCGTATTCTCATCCGAATCCGCGCAATATCCGATCCGATCCGAAACCGTTTAGAAAAAGAGGATTAGGATATGGGAGAGCCATTATCATTCCGATCCGATCCGTTTTCATCCCTAGCAGAGGAGGACTTACTTTTAGGCGAATCGGCCGAATAAAGCGGCCTCCCAAAGATCGGCCAACTCCGTACCCATGATGCATCCTTCGATTCCACCGCGGCAACCCGAGCAAAGCTCAGATTTTTACCAAAGAACATCTTCCTTGAGATTAACAGGTCAACAACATCATCACCGAAGAAGAAGACGATGTGCCGCCCTCGACTCTCCGGATCGTCTCACAAGCCTCTCCGTTGACGCCGGAGAAGATAGCCATCGGAGAACGGAAGAAGCTGCGAGAATTTATTCCGCCGCAAGGCCGCCGCCGCTTCCGCATCGCCGACGCCGTCAGGAAAAAAAAACCGCGAGAGGAGCCACGCTCCTCCCAAGACAACCTAACTCCACCGCCGAACATCGACGGCGAAAGCAAAACCCTAGATCGGGACTCGATCAAGATCCTACGAAGACGTTGAAGAGATGGACCCCCACTCGTCACCACCGGCAGCGAGGCCGGAGGCGGGGGCGGGGGCCGTACCAGCGGCGGCGGCCGCCCTTTCTTTTTTCCAGATAGCAAGAATGCCTGATCAGATGGTAAAGCACTCGCAGCAATGGAAGAATAAGGGCGTCGTAAATAACAGGAAAGTTTTGTGCAGAGAGAAATGGGCCGGATCCGGGGAAGACAGTTTACACCCTATGGGAGAAATTGTAAAATTGTGCTTTCACGGCGACCTTTACACTTCTGTCCAGATTTTTTTTTGTTTAATTAAAGGGAAAAGTCCTTTTTAGATACCTCGACTTTCACGAAAAGTCCGATTTTCATACCTAAATTTTAAAACCAAAAAAAAAAAAATGCATTCTTGAACTTTTAAAACCGTCCAGATTACATCTTTGATTTGGTTATGAGTGATTTTGTAGGCAGTTTTGTCTTTTTCTTTTTTAATTAATTTGGTTGCATCTTTGAAAAATCATAGTAAATCATATAAAAACATAAAATGAAAAATCTAATTTTTAGGACTCCAAATAAGTTGATATACATAATGAACATATAATACGATACGCTTTAGTACAAAGTTTTTGCTCTAGTATTAGATTTATGATTTTATGTAATTAATTAGAATAATTCATAGCTATGGTTTCTATGGTCCAATTGCGGTGAAATTTTTATGGTAGTCTTATAAATATATGCTTGAGTTGTTGTCAGCATAAAAATTTCATCACATTTGGACCATAGCTATGAATGACTCCAATTAAATATAGAAAATTATAGATCTAAGGCTACATGGAAAACTTTTTTACTAAAGCATATCATATTATATGTTCATCGTGTAGATCTATTTATTTTGAATCTAAAAAATTGGATTTTGCATTTATGATTTTCTATGATTTAATGTGATTTTTAAAGATTCAGCCTAGATAAATAAAAAAAAAGGAGAAGAAAAAATGGCCTTCAAAACCGCTTGTAACCAGGGCAGGGATGTAATGTGCACAGTTTTAGAATTTGAGTAGTGCGTTTTGTCTAGTTTTGGAGTTCAAGGGACGGTTGGTGTTATGAAACCACCAACGACTAAATTTGTAGAATGCTCGTCGGGATCGGATGGTGGGACAAGGAGACACGGGATTGTTCGGCCGAACAATCCCTTTTCCACCGGGTCCGCCCGCCCACCGGGTGCTATGATCGCCGGCCGGAAACCCTCACCGCCGCCGCCGGCCGCTGCGGTGAAATGTCGACTACTCCAGATTCATCTCCGCTCCTCCGAGGACCCCCGCTCCCGAGGGCGCTGCTCCCACGGGCGCTGCCCGGGCTGCTACCCCGTGGGCGAAATGCCCTCGCTCGCCTCCACCGGCTTCGCTGCCTCCTCGACGCCCGCCTTCGCTGCCTCCTCGACGTTCGCCTTCGCCGACTCCTCGACGTTCGCCTCCACTGGCTTTGCTCCCACTTCGCGGTTGGCGTGCTTTTCTCGGGACGTCCGAGGACCTGTGCTCCCAAGAAGGCTAGGCTTGACTTGAATAGTAACAATTTGGAGGAGCGTATCCCATTCTTGCCACTTGTGGATTATATTGTTGAAGCACCATTGATAGAGCTTTGGGAGAATGAAGAGTTTGAAGTAGAAGAGCATGTGCTAGATGAAGAGCTTGAAAAAGAAAATCCTGATCCAAAAGTACAAAATACCGACACCGGATACTGGGTTGCCGAAGGACTGTTTCAAGAAGTCTATGCTGTGAATTCTCATGGTGAGAGCTGGGGAGGTGATTTCAATGAAAGTCATCTATTTGCCTCACAATTTGGGAAATATGTCAAGACTGTCAAAGACCTGAAGCAAAAAAACAGCATTTTGAACTTGCTCTATGATCTCCGGAAGGTGGCAAGCTGTTTTCTGACTCCACATTACAAGCTTCCCGGTCGGACCAAAAGTCCAGCCTTTTTAAAGGCTCTGGTAGAAAGAATTGATAAGATGATCACAATGGAGGAGAAAGAGAGACACAGAGTCTTGAAGAGGTGACAGCTCATGTCATTCTGATGCGCAAGATAGAGGAGAGTACTTTACAAGACAAGGAATTTCAACAGTTAAAGAAAGATCAACAAGGTTTATACTAGTTCGGGCCAAACAATCCTTACATCCATTGTGGTGTTGTGGTAGTCATATTGCTTAACCCCCCCCCCCCCACCACCACCACACACACAAGGTATACATGCTTGGTTGAGAGAAGGAGAGGTCTCTATGCGAGTGAATGTGTGATTGTGTGAGATCGAGTGAGCTGTTGTTCGATGGTTTTGTATTGGTATCGTGCCCCTCCTTTTATAGTCCAAGGAGAAGCAAGGTTACATAATCGAAGAAAGAGTTGGGTGAGACCTCTGTTCCTGTCCCTTCCCTTCATCTGACCTTGGAAGAAAGAGTTTGTGGGTTTCAGACTGTTTGGTCCAGTGAGCGATAACATTGACCACTAGAGGCACGTAGACGATCACAATCTGACTAGGCTTCCACAGAGTCCTCTCCTGATGTTCTCTCCCACCTTAGCTAGTTCAGGTGAGGTTCGTTCACGTCAGCCTCTTAGGTTCCAATAAGAGATAGCTTATTTGCTATGCCTGCGTGGGCCCACGCACCGTCGCCGACGTGAGTTGTGATGCTAGGAGAACGGCCCGTGGGGGAGGTCTTAGTTGTTGGACGTGTTCGGTTCGTAATCTGACAGATAGATTAACGTTCCACATCCAAGCTCAACTCTTACTATGGTTTGGAATGAAGGGCAAGTGCAACGTGTTGGAAACGTGATATCCCGAGCCCCTGGGCAGCCCCGGGTGTGTCTTGTGATGCATTGCACTTGGCTTTGCCATCGTGCTCCTAGGGGGTGAGAAATCGATTGAGCGGAGCCACATTGATGGCTGTGGGTGCCTAGACACCTATAAAAAATTGAAAAATCACTTGGATCAGATTTTCACCATTGTTTCAGCTTAAATTTTCAAATCTACTAGAGCAAGGTGGGGAACTAACGTATAGTAAAGTGCGAAATTAACGTGGGAAATGAGTTAATGAGGAGACTTATCTGTTTTGTGATTTGACGCGCACTGGTGAACGAAGCCCACGACGCCCGCCTGATTTTTTTTCGAAGCGGGGCTTCACCCGTATTGCATTAAGAGAAAATGCCAAAGAGTGGCCAGAGCACCGATACAAAAGGCTCAACTAGTAATCCAAGGATTACCAGCGGAGCCCCACAGACACGAAACAGACAAACGGCAAGAATACATGGGGAGGGGAGAAAGACAACCCAACACCTAAATCCTAACCGACTAGACCTGCAAAAGAAAATCAACACAAAGGTTGCCTGCTCAGAAGACGAAGCCGCGGTGGCAAAGCATCCACCAAAAGCGAGAAAGCATCGGCACTCCAGTAGCGACCAAGAAGCAGCTGCGAGCCGAGCGAGATGGCATTGACACTCCAGCAGCGACTAAGAAGCCGCTGCGAGCTAAGCGAGATGGCATCGTCACTCCAACAGCGACTAAGAAGCCGCTGCGAGCCGAGCAAGATAGCACTGGCACTCCAACAGCGACTAAGAAGCCGCTACGAGCCGAGCGAGGCAACATCGGCACTCCAACAGCGACCAAGAAGGCGCTGCGAGCCGAGCGAGATGGCATCGGCCCGCCTGATTTGTCCTGGCTTCAGCGTGGCGCCGTGGGTCATCCTTTGTTGATGTTTATGCCAATATCTATTGCAGATGGAGGTTTGACAAAGGCAAACGACTTGGTATTTGTACTTGCAGCTACAAATTTTCCCTGGGAAATGTCTAGTAGTTCATTTGCATTATCATGTAAGTTGGCAAATGGGTTGATCTCACCTCTGTTTGTGTCTTTGTCCATCAGATTCTAGTACAGCTTCCTGAACCTGAAGCAAGGCAAGCGATGTTTGAGGAACTTCTGCCAGAAACTACCTCAAAGTTAGAGGTCCCGTACGACATACTAGCAGTTGAAAAGACTGAAGGTTACTCTGCTTCAGATATCCGTCTTGTGTGCAAAGAAGCTCGCATGCAACCACTCAGACGTCTCATGTCACTTCTTGAAGCAAGTGATGTATTGGTGCCGGAGGAAGGTAAGTTTTGGTTCTTTTGTGATTTTTACTGGATTTTTTTTTTTTATATATCCGGGCAATTCTTGCCATGTTAGTTGAAAAACCAAAATAGGTTCTTGATCTTTTAAAAATGAACGTTCTTGAGTTCCACCTATCATTGTCCACAGGCCCAATGAACATATCTCATATTTCTGTGGTTTTTTATTTTCTGGATGTGCAGAACTGCCTGAGGTTGGTCCTCTGAAACCTGAAGATATTGAACTTGCAAGGAGCACTAGGCCATCAGCTGGGGCGAACTTCTAATGATCGACTAAACCAAAATAAAAAACATTACAATTCACATCGCATTAGTACATCCATACATTACAATCACACAATTTTGATACGAAGTTGAGATATTACCTCAAATTTAAAGAATAAATTGATAGTTCTTGCAGTTGCACCAATACACGGTAAAATGCAAAAAATAAAAATAAGAAATGATAAACCTGTAAATTGGATAAAGGCATCAATTAGCAAATAGCAAGTAATAATAAATGGCTGGTTATGGTTAACATCATAAGAATATACATACCTCTAGCAACTTCTATGAACCTCTTGCTCTAGCACGTGCACATGCAGGGCTCATTGGCAACTGTACTCTTCGATTTTTTATGTCTTGAAACCTCTTCTTAACTTTATTAATACAAATTCCTCCAAAGATCTCTTTCTCAATGTAACACAATAACAAGTCATTGAGTCAATCATCACCCATCTTATTGCGCAAATTTGTCGTGACTATGTGCATAGCCCAGTAGGCTCTTTCAACTCATGATGTTGACACAGGAAGGATCAATGCTAACTCAATAAGGCGATAAACCAATGGAAAAGTCTCATGTCTCTTAGTTGCAACCATTGTTTCAGCTAAACCTAACAGGTCATGACAAGATTTGAACTCATAATATCACGATCACTAATAGAGAAATCTTCAACATAAATATACGTTAACCGAGCAATCTATTCAACATCAAACTTAGAGAAATCTTCCACATAAATACTGCGACGTGCGGTGCGGCTGCTTGCTGCCTTTTTTTTTTTTTTTTAGCAAGCGGCAGGCCTTTCTCTGTGGGCTTGGCTGGACTGGGGGTTTTTTTTTTTTTTACTTGGTCCGAAGTTTAGCTAGGGCAGCTGTCCTAACTCGCCCCAACGTGCCTCCGCCAGTGGCCATCATCGCATCTCCATGCACATCTGTGGGGGGATAAACCCCTATCCCCTCATGGCCCACTTGGGATTGAGCCTTTCGGGGCCGGCCCCAGATGCGGGGACTGAAGCCCCTCGGCGTCCCAAGACGGCGGTCGTCGGGGATCACGGCGTAAACGTGGTTGTCAAGATAATTCCCTTGTATAGCTCTATTGTAATCACCACAAACTTGCCTATTGTAACCGATCAGGATAGATCTTGTCGGCTTAGATCCGACCTGTAACCCTGCTCCCCGGACTATATAAGGCGAGCAGGGTCCCCCTCTAGGGATATCGAACAATCAATCAATCAATACAATCTAAGCAGGACGTAGGTTTTACGCCATCAAGGCGGCCGAACCTGGGTAAACCCGTGTGTTTTTCCCTTCGCTCGTTCTGCTTAACGTCTTGTTAGTCGTCCAGCGCACCTCTACCGCTCAATCTACTTTGGGTACACCCCTGCTAGGCTATCGCCGATAACCCGTCGACAACATCGCTATGAAAAGTTTAACCACTATGGTAGCCCGGTCCTTTGTTCAGAGCTAGCATGATCTAGTTCACTGGCAAGAGGTGATGCGCAAGGTGTCGTCGCCGTTGTTGTCTCTTCCCGTGCTGAAGTCGCCATCGCCAACGATGCCGCACCGCAGCAAGAGGATCGCCGCTCTCGCGTCTCCCAATTGCGAAACGGGGCGAGATATTGGCGATGCAGCGGTTGGAGTTCATCGATCAATGCAGGGAGCCCTCGCCGCGGCGGAGAAGAAGGCCTACAACAACTGCCTCGAGGATCACAATCCCTCTCATAAGGAGGCGCTGCGGCTAATCCTCTCAGGAGAGAGACCGAGGCAATCGAGGCGCCGCGCTAGCCGAGGCGCCTGATCGTCGAAAGCGCCTTGGTAGTTCGATTAGCGAGTAATAGCGTCTTGATCTCCTTCCTGGGCTATTTGGGCCGCCCGAACCGATCGTATAACTTTTTTCCCTAGTGCGTCATTTGTGGCACATCATTGTAAACTTTATTGTTTCTTTGCTTCTATATCTATACCTACTAATAAAGAGAGAAAATTTCCGTCGTCCACCCAAAATTTTCGTCTAGCCTCCCCCTCCCCTGCCTGTATCCACGGTACAAATACGGCTCAAATCCATGGTATCCCTTCGTCCAGCCTTCAAGACACAGCCTTCGTCAAAACCCTGTACAGCTAGGAAACGCCCTGTACAGCTAAGATTAGACCCTTGTGGATACGTGCGAGCGCGTCCAACTAGGAAACACCCTGTACAACTTAAAATTAAACCCTTGCGGACCTGAGACGCGGCCCTTCCGTGGTTTCACGGGGTGAGCTGGACGGCGAGTCCGAGATGGCTTGCGACATGGTCGGTGTTGGGGTCGGCAAGAGGGCTGGACCGGGCCGCGGCGATGGGGAGAGGTGGTGCAACAGGGGCTCGCAGAGAGCCGCGGCGAGAGCGGCAACGGCTATAGGAGAAGCTCAGACTGACGACGACGAAGTTTTTCATCTAGGGTTCCGTGGTGCCGACCATCCTTGCCAGTCGTGCCTGCATCGGGACACGAGGCGCGCATCTAGAGGCAGGGCAGGTGGTGTCCTAAGAAACTTCTAGAGGAAGTCGAGGGATCGCAGGATGCGGTGCTTGCGGCTGCTCGCGAGGTCAGGTCATGGCGGGCCTTAATGGTGTCGGCTTCTGCGTTCACGAGCAGGTGAAGGAGACGGAAGCAAGAGGAAGGAGACGGAATTAATGGTGTCTCCACTGGTTCGCTTGTTGCAAGGTGGGTCTAATAATGGCGCTTTTAACTGGACCCGGCTCGCATATGGAGTAGTGCGTACAACAGCGGTGGGATTCGTTTCGAGAATTGACATGGTATGCCCCTTGGAAAAAGTATAAATCACACCACCTGGAAGAAGGTGCAAAAATTTTGGTGGCGGCTGAAATGGTTTAAATCACCCCGAACTTTTGAAACTTAAATCAAATTACCCCTAAAGCAGTTTTGAAAAATCATAGAAAATCATAGAAAAATCATAAAATGGAAAATAAAATTGTCTTTAGACTCCAAATGAGTAGACCTCCACGCAATGAACAAATAATATGGTATGCTTTAGTACATTTTTTTTTGCTTTAGCTTTAGATTTATGCTTTTTCCTCGTAGTGGTAAAAAAAATGTCTTGAAGTATACCATATTATATGTTCATTGCGTAGATCTACTCATTTGGAGTCTAGAACAATTTTATTTTTCATTTTATGATTTTTCTATGATTTTCTATGATTTTTTAAAACTGCTTTAGGGGTAATTTGACCAGGTTCTCAAAAGTTCGGGGTGATTTAGACCATTTCAAAGCGTCATGATTTAGACCACCTCCCAAAGGTGGGGGTGTGATTTAGACTTTTTCCTATGCCCCTTGCCCCTACATGCTTGTTCTCTACTTTGAGTTCTGTGTGTGCAAGTACCAATCGATTTCTAACAATAATAGATATGTAAAATTGTCGTGTGCTCATTCATCTGTGGCTGCCGCATAAATTACAACAACAATTCAACAATAAAAGTTTATTTGAGAAATGTTATCATAAAGGATGAGTTAAATTTTCGATGACATAAAGGGAATTAGCCTACAAATTAACAGGTGTAAGTGACCTGACCAAATATATAAGATGTGATTTTCCCGTTTGCAACGCACGGACATGTTTCTTAGTAATATAAAAAATGTGCAAACCTTTTTGCGTATTCGAGAAAAAAAAGTTAGCATCATCTGATTATCAGGTAAGGGTTCAGGCTTGACAAAATCTGCCCAACCCAAATGTGTGCTGAACGGAAACTGCAACACTTTTTCCTTACTGACAGCATTTTCATAGTAGATTTGCTATTACGGTTAAGGATTTGCTATTTTTTTGTGAGGTCCAAGAACCATATTTTTTTCACCAATACGAAAAAAGATTTGCACATCTTTATCTTTATACAAAGGAAAAATTTTACAAAAATGAAACAAAACTCTGTTTTTTTTTTTCCATCAATGGTAAAATGGTCTTTTTACACCGAGTTAACACTGTTAGAGACCAAATTTGAATGGAAGGCCATACAGCTAAATAAAGTTTGAATTGAGGCCATAGAGCTAAATTTATTTGGAAAAAGACCAAATGCCTAAACAACCTTTTTTTTCAAGGCCATACACCTAATTTTCCCTTATATAAAGGTAAAAGGTTCGATACACACTGGGCTTCTAACGAACGCATATTTAAGACCTCAACTCGGTTACAAGCATGCACCAGAGAAACCTAGGCTAGACGTTTGCTCCGTCATGGCACTATGGCAGCTCGCCTTTGAGGCAGTTGTTTGAGCCCTCGCACCACTGCCGTCCAAACACCATGTTCAAAGTGGCCGCTATTCGTCCCGGCTGCCTTGTTTGTTTAGCCTTGGGTCCGGGCCCTTCTCCTACCACTCAGCAGTCTTCCCAGACCTGGCATCAGACCAAGCTTTGTCTATTGTGCGTTTCATATCCTCGTCGCCTTCCTCGTACATGTTCTGTACAGAATGCATGTAACAAAGTCATAGAATGCTCACAAGAACTTGATTAATCCATGTGGAACAAAAAAATATTTACCTTAAATAAGTCCATAATTCCTGACATCGGATCCTTTTCCTTGTCCATGCTTGGCTTGAACTGTCAACGGAAACATACTTTAGTCTGACCAGTAGTAATCTGTGTCTGGTAACAAACCTAGCAGTATTCAAACCGGTGCTATGAGCCTATTACATACTGGTCATATCTATGCTTTAGGATTTGCACAAATGGCTGTTACGTGTTAGCTGTTACAACCTCCGTCCCCAAAAGACCGCAAATTTAGTTTCCAATCAGTCAAAATTTTCTAAATTTGACTAAAATTACAGAAAATAATATCAATATGTATTACTTCAAACAGCCAGATATACACAAGATTGCTCACTGTAACCACTAGTTCTGGAACTGAATAGGGATTAATCTAGTGATAATCATTTAGTATAAAAATCAAATCTTAATATTTTTTTTATAAACTTAGTTAAGTTTGAGATGAATTGACTTAGAAAAGGAAGCTGAATTGTATTCTTTCTTAGGCCCTGTTTAGATGTTGGAGTAGATTTGGGTGGAATTTAGAGGGTGTTTGGCATGACTCCAATTCGAAAGTGGAGCTGCTCCAGAAATAGCCTACAACACTTTTGCATCAGTTTCAACAAATCAAGCGAGCCTAAATATGGAAACCCTTGTCTCCCATACACTTGCATTTGAAACCTTGAGAGTGAAATAAAATTGTGTTTTATCCTTGTTGGAGCTCCTCATGGAAGGTGTGTCTCGCTGGGGCGGGGGGCTGCGGGCGCTAGGGCGGTGGCATCCTCGAGGCGAAGCCCACCGGAA
Source organism: Hyparrhenia diplandra (assembly GCA_015847255.1). Taxonomy (NCBI): domain Eukaryota; kingdom Viridiplantae; phylum Streptophyta; class Magnoliopsida; order Poales; family Poaceae; genus Hyparrhenia; species Hyparrhenia diplandra. The sequence continues at coordinate 10,845 of JADLZK010005510.1, forward strand.
CGGGCGGGGCTGGGGCGACAACGCCTCACCGGAGGTTATTGCCCCCTACCTCACGCTGCCGGTGTTCTTTGCCGCCGGGGGGTGGAGCCTTGTGGGGACTTCACTGCGAGGCCGATGGGGGCAGCGGTGAAGGTGGACACATCTTGCGCAGGGAGGTCGCCCATGGCGGCGGTGGTGGCAGAATCGGGCATAGGAGCAAGAAAGAGAGCTTGGGCACCGATGTGCTTGGTCACACGGCGGGGCCGGACAAGCAGGAGGCGCGGTCGGCGGCGAGAGCAGTGCGGCCAGGGACTAGGACGGCGGGATGCACACAGTAGTAGTGGATAGGATTCCGAGAGAACATAGGAAAATAATACTTCAAGGTTGGAGGTGTGTAATCAATGGCAAAGCGAGTAATTTCTATAGAACTATACGTCTACGTCAATACGAGCGAGTTCTGGAGTTGCGAAAGAGGTGCTCCACCAGCTCCACCTCAAATGAACTACGGGCTCCAACAACTCTTGGAGTTGGTCAACTCCCGAGTTGGGCTGTTTGGTTGGCTTTTCCCGCTTGGAGTTGAGCTCTGGAGCCATGCCAAACACCCCCCTTAGTTCAGGTTCCACTCCAAACTACCCCAACACATATGGATTCATGCAAACAAGGCCTTACTAGTAACAATCGTTAACTAGTTCCATGAAATAACTGAGAAAATGGCAAGTAAAAACCCTAAGGCCTGTTTGGATGCTGAAATAACTGAGAAAATGGCAAGTAAAGACCCTAAGGCCCGTTTGGATGTTGGCATTGAGGCCAAGACATTGGTATTGGCATTAGATATCCCCAGTTCGGTGTTTGGATGGGCTTGGCATTCGTGAATGGAATTGGGTTCCAATATCGTGCAACACTCGTTACGCCTGCTAGACCTTGCCCACAATACCAAGGTCTTCCCCTCCATATTCACAAAAAACTAATCCTGTCTTCCCCACTAGAACTCGTGTGCCACTTCCTCCACAAAAAATAGACTATTATAGGACTCCAAACAAGTGGTTTCTCTATAATAGGATTCCTAACATTGGCTTCTCCCAAATAGGACTCTAAACATTAGGACTAAGCTATTATGACATTTTGTGTCTTTTAACCATTTTTTAAAGTCTCCAATACATGTATTTTGTCGTATTGCGCGCATTGTCCATGTAGTAATCTCACCAAATAGTTCTCCAAACATTAGGACTAAGGCTATCCGCCCCTCTCCCGGAGATGTCCTTCTGTCCGGCCCCTCCGCCCCTCATTTGGGGACCCTATCGTCTCCCGCCGGCAAGGTTAGGCGCCTTGCCTGCAATGATGGAAAGCGGCGGCGCGAGCTGGCATTAGTATGCGAAGCGAGTGGCGGTGCGACGGTCGGCCCGACACTCATGGCGGAGGGGTGTCCGGGTCGCGGTCGGGGGCGCCATTGCTGGGCCTCCGGCGGAGTGGGAGATGTTGCGGTGGGCTCGCTTTCGGCTTGTGGCGGGGAGGGACACTCTAGAAGATTTGGGGGGCTGGCCTCCATGGATTCGTGATGGTTTGAGTTCGATTCCATCTGCATCCAAAGCGATGGTATTGGCATTGTAACCCAATACCAATACTACTTTGATTTTGTATTGAAGTCAATTCAATGTGAAGGCCTCCAATATCTACATCCAAACGGAGCCTAATTGTTTTTACTGGTAATAACAGAAGATGGAATTCATGAATGTTGACCATAACCACAGTTAGTTTATAAGGATTTTTTTTTTTTTTTTTTATGAATTTTCACCATTTCTAACATTTGTGCCATTT
>JADLZK010005511.1:600000-768536 GCA_015847255.1 Hyparrhenia diplandra
AAGAAAGTTAGAGTGTGCTTGCTCGATTTAAAGACCGAATGTGGGTGTTCGTGGGCATGATACAAGGGGGCCTGGAGCCTGGAGGGTGAGGTAAAATATGGAGGAAAGCGCACATCACCTACCGTCAAGCAAGAGGACGCCAAGACAACACGTGTTGCTGTGCGGTAGCCGGTGAGCTCTTGGAGTTCGGCGAGGCGATCTCGTGCTCCGGTCCAACCAGTGGGGATGGAGGATGGAGATGCGAGGCCGGAGACGCCGGAGAGTGACTAGTGGAGCGTCAGAACTCTGGCGAGCTGGTTTGTGTGGGGGACGAATAGTGTGACTTTTGGACCATTGTTGGTCCTCTATTTTTGCCAGAGCAAGAATCATTTTTACCCTACTGCAGTACTCACATTATTGCATCCTCCCTCCGTTTGAAAGTAATTGTCTTTCGCCATGTTTAGATCCAAAATGCAAACCGCAAAAAATGTCACATCGAATATGTCGGCACATATGCATGGAGCACTAAATCTAGACGAAAAAAAAACTAATTACACAATTAGCTTGTAAATTACGAGATGAATCTAATGAGTTTAATTATGCCATGATTAGACACTAAACTGCTACAGTAACACATGCTCTAATAACAAATTAATTATGCTTAATAAATTTGTCTCATAGTTTACAGACGGAATCTATAGTTTATTTTATAATTGGTCTCACTTTCCGAAGAGTCGAATGGTTTTAGCTTTGACCAAATATATAAATACAAGAAAAATACTAATATTTATAGTACCTAATTAGTATCATTAGATAGATCATTAAATCTATTTGGATAATATTTATTTAGAGGTATAAACTGCCCATATTTTTCTACAAACTTAATCAAATTTAAACAAAGTCTGATCGACACAAATATAAAAATGTCGCTTATTTTAGGATGCAGGGAGTAGTGCGCAATAGGTGTGTTTAGTTCCCCAACTTTTCTCCAAAATTTTGAAAATTTCTATCACATCAAATCATTAAATATACCAAAAGACGCATGCTCGAAGTATAAAATGTAAATAAACAAAAAACTTAGGCCTTGCCAATTTGGTTACCGAACCCGGATGTCGGCGCTTGCAAATGTTTGGGCGTCAAGCTGCGTGCGACAACATGCGCATTGAGGAGCCGGGCGTGCATCCCGGGTAGGAGACATTCCCTTCCAGCTTCGCCCGCGGCGAGGGCAATCATCCACGGGTTCAACATTTGCGCAGGACTCCCGTGACGCTCCCCTGCCGAGCTTGAGCTTCACCGCACGCTCAAGGGCCACGTCCTAGGCCGGCGCTTCGGCGGCGCACAATGGGCGGGCAGGGCGCGAGAACCGCACACCCGCGGCGAAGGGGATGCCTGCACTAAGTACTTCCATCTGCAGGCTTGCCACCAGAGACAGAAGAACTACCTCTTTGCGATCTCGCATGAGGGACAAACCTTCTCCGCCCGATGAGGCCAAGGCGGGGCTTGTCTACTCCTACTACAACGACATCCTGGGCACACCATTCCTGGCGTGCGCAGGCTCAACAGGAACGCCCTTGACTTGCCATGGCTCGACCTTTCTTCCCTCATCTTGCCTTTCAATGACATGGAAGTGGCGCGATCGTCAAGGCCACCCCTTCGACAGCTTCGGGGGCGGCGGTTTCGGCGCCCGGTTTCTTTTAAGGCTGCTTGGGAAATCGTCGGCTGGATGTCGTGCGGATGTTCACGGCGCTTTGGGATATGGACTTCAGGAACTTCAACAACCTTAATGAGGCTCTCCTGGTGCTCCTCCACAAGACACAATCGCCCTCGGGGCTCAAGGACTATAGGCCCATTAGCCTTGTGCACCTTTGTGTCGGCAAGTTCTTCGCCAAGGGCCTTGCTCTAAGGCTAGCACCAAGGATGTCCGAGCTCGTCCAGGTCAACCTGTCTGCATTCATTTGCGGCAGAAGGATCCATAAAAACTTCCGGATGGTGCAGTTGGCTTGTCGTTGGTTGCACGCTAGGTAGCCTCCCATGATCCTCCTCAAAGTGGACCTCGCAAGGCCTTTGACACCGTGTCTTGGCCATTCTTGCTAGAGGTCCTGGAGCGTTTGGGATTCCCTCTACGCCGGCGGGGATCGGATCTCGCGGCGCTGCTGTCTTCAGCCACCACCCGTGTCCTCATCAACGGGTGCCCCGGCAAGCGCATCTACTGTTGACATTTCTAACACGATCCAAATTAGGAAGGCGAAAGAAATGTATATGGTATCTATCATAACTTGTCAGCTTGGATGTGGAGTTAATCTCACGATCCAACAAAGGCGGAGTTATGCGGTGTTAGTTGTGGGGTGTAATCTCGGTATCATTATCCATAGTGGAGTTAATCTCACTAAGGATATGCACTCAAGGTATACCACTCATTTCTAGGCATTACCTACATACTAGTCGTCACCCTAGCAATAACGCTCTAAGAAATGCGGGTATGGTATTCTTGATATGCCTTGATAAAAGATGATCTTGATATCCGCAAGCGCACGCAGATAGAAATACCCATTGTAGCACTTCAGGGAGTCTATCCGGGTATCGTATTTATATTTTACCATAGGGAAGGGGTAGTCTATGGAAAGTAAGAGAGATAGGGGTGTCTAATGATTTAGTTAACTTGATGATTTACTTGAGATTCACTTGTAGTGGTATAATGCGAGTAACCATATGCCTCCAACAATACTCATAATAGGATAAGTCACATAGTAAAGATAAATGAATAAATGATAACTACCCAAGTCTAAGATCATAGTATGCCACTAGTATCATATGAGCTATTAACATAATATAGAAAGAATAGAAAGAATATTCCTAAGTTACTCTTAATCATATGTCAATGAATACTACAATTAGTGCAATTACATCTAGCTATCATGGTAAGGTTGCAATACATCTACACATGGTAAGCATTACCAATGACAATGAAGGACGAAACTTGATCATCACCGTAATTATGGCTCAACCTCGGCCTATCATTCGGGGGTGGACTCCAAAGGACTCAACAGATTTGTCACTCCCGCGATCTACCACACGTCCCAGAATGTAAGGTGGAGTCATAGGTAAACGTTGTATAAACACCACGTTTACACATTGATTACCACCCACTAAGTGATCATCTAAGTGGATTCTATACGACTCCATGCATAAGATATAAGACAAACTCACTAATCTAGATATATAACTATAGTATGCATGGATACATATCACTAAGAATATAATCATTATATAGAATAAAGTCATAGCAATTGTATTCCAACAAATATATTCTGATTGGATACAAGAGAGAAGCCACGAGAAACTTCTGTGTTGACGGTGAAAACAACCTTAATTTACACCATAAAAAAACACCGTCAATATCCCTGTTTCGAAAGGAAGAACAACATTTCATGAACATATTTTATCCAATAACCTAGTTCCACTTGTAGATGTCATTATTTTTTCGCAGATGTGGGAGGAGGAACGGCGCCGTAACAACACGTAGAGTCGCCATCCGGCCCGTGACCCAAGTATGGAAATTGGGCAAAATACCATCACCATCATGATCTCCATGTTCTAGGATGACTCTACACAAAATTTGAAGACATTTGGCCACAAGACCAGCATCGGGCCGACCATCAACATTTCGTCACAAGACATCGACATGTGGGGACAGCTTCTAGAAGGGCCGGGAAGGTCAAGGCCCAATGGGCAAGCATCGGCCGACCATCGACCATTGGCCCAAACCCTTCCCACGTGACTTGCCACGTCACCAATCCATGGGAAACTAGAGAAGACACCCGATTGGTCGGCTAAGGCGTCCCCGGATCGTGTGGGTACAAACGGATGACACGACAAGTTACGCACTCAAGACACACAAACCCGACGGTGGGGCCAGCATCTCCAAAGACTGAGGATGGCCCACACGTCATGGACCATGGTCGGCCGACCATGGCCCATTTGGCCACCGACGCCCCCCACGCCTACCACATTCTCCACGTGATTATTTTATCCATCCGTTGATTCTAAAGGCGGTTTATCCAAGGGCTACGAGGTGGGATCACGCGGATCGATGACATGGCGGTGGAGTAGCCCCTACTCAACCTCCACTATAAATAGAGGGCCACACCCCCTCTCCATTCATGATGGTTGCAAGCTTCAAGTAGTTTAGTTCCACTTGTATTAGTAGTGTAGGTATTTCTAGTGTGGGAGAGAAGAGTTGAGTAGTGATTTTCGGGATTGCGGAGCCGGTCTTCTAGAGTTTCCTACGATCTTGTATCTTTTCTCTTGTAAGACTTTATTCATTTATGCATATATAAACCTTGCTCTCCTTTACTTTAGTTTATTAACTTAGTACGACTTTAGTCTAGTTCTCTAGTCTATAGTTGTTATGATATAGTCTTCCATAGTGGTGCATTTAAGTTGCGGTTCAGTCTTGGTTCATATTGGACCCCGCCCTTTGTGTGTGATCATTGTCTCGCAAGAGGTGCTTTAGTTGATCTTCGTGCACACAACTAGAGTAGTAAGAGGAAGTATAAGCGTGGTGCTTAGACTCAATCTTACCGTGGTTATCGCTTCTTTGCACGGATGGATTGTGGTAGCCGGTAAGGAAGTGGCGACCCTTCTGGTCTTTGTGTAAGCCACCACGTGTTTATAGGCAAGTTCTCAAAAGATAAGGCTTTCAAGAACATAGTAGCGAGGGTCGGTGGTGTTTCTTTTCACCATTGCTTACCCTTGCCTAGCATACGGTCGTGTGAACCCCAACTTGTGTGAACACCACATTTGATTAGACTAGATTCATAAAAGTAGAGTAAAGTTATACAAGAATCCTATACTTTTTTCCTACCTCCCCACAAAGATTTACCTCACTTATCAATTAGAGCTGCTTTTGTCTTGTGACATCATCATCCCTTCCTATAAATTTCCATTATTCCCTCACGCTAATTGAATTAAAGTTATAGTAGACAAGCAGATCATTCCTTTATTAATTTCCTAGCTCTTTGTTTCCCTTGGGCTAAATATAAATAACGATACCTTGGAATACTCCGGGTGAAGTGCTACAACGGTATTTTTCGCGGCGCTTGCGGGAATCCCCAATAGCAATAAGATATACCCTTACATATTGCTGGGTCGTGTTCTTTGAGATAGGTTCTAAGATCTACTTCTAGTGACAACGCTAAGTAAATATCAACAAGCATTTCTCGGCGCCGTTCTTGGGAAGCATACGCCTAGGACTTTTGATAAACTTGATCCGAATCTACCATCAATCTAGTCACCAATTAGTTGTAGGGTTTATCCTTGCTTTGTTTCCACTTTATTGTGAAGACAGGCATTGCATGAGCGGTTTCCAACTACCGAGCAATTTCACTGAAAATCCGAGAAACTCTTGAGAAATACTAGACGCCGTCTAGTTCCTCCTCAAAGGTTCATCTCGGAATCGGACCGTTCAAGGAAGGAATTAACACACCCATTGTTAAGGAAGCCATGGCTCGAAGACCATCTCCGACTATCTTTGCCCCATCGGCTACTAACATAGCCACAGGACCACACGCCAACTTGGGGATGCCTCCTTTGAACTCAAGCCCGCACTTATCAATTTGGTGCAAGCAAACCCATTCTATGGAAAGCCCGGTGAGGACGCCAATGCACACCTTCAACACTTCCTAGAAGTGAGTGACACCTGTCAATCAAAGAAGTAAGCGGTAGAAAGCATCCGCTTGCGTCTGTTCCCGTTCTCCTTACTCGGGAAGGCAAAGCAATGGTTCTATGCCCACCGTGAAGATATTGGCACATGGGACAAGTGTGCAAATGCATTCCTCAAGAAATTCTTCCGATTGGTAGAACCAATGCTCTTCGAGGAAGAATCTCAAGCTTTCAACAACAGACATGACGAGACTCTTCCGAAGCATGGGAACGTCTCCAAGAATACATTCGGGACTGCCCTCATCATGGAATAGAAGAATGGTTGATAATTCAAGGGGTTCTATCACGGGTTAACAAACATAACCCGAAGCCACCTCGATTTTGCCTTTGGAGGAGCTTTCTTTTCACTCAAGGTCAAGGATGCCAAAGATCTCATTGAGAAGATGGTAGCTAACCAAGGATGGATTGAGGAACAATCACCGATCAAAAAGAGAGTCACTAACACAACAAAGGAAGTAGAAGAACTCTCAAAGCAAAGATGGATCTCTTAATGGAAGAGGTAACTCAACCACCTCAAGAACTGATCCAACAAAACCTTGGGAATAAGGAGGAAGTGAGTTTCATCAACGAATATGAGCGCCCTAATCAACAAGGCTTCACGCCCCCTCAACCAAGGTAAGCGGAGGTAACAATTTGAATACTTTCAACAATCAGCCTTCGTTAAAAGAGTTAGCTTTGAAACAAGTAAAAATTAATGAAAATATGAGTAACAAATTACTTGCTAATACTAAAATAATTGAAAAATTACATGAAAATATGGATAGTCTTCTTGCCTCCATTACGGATCAACTAAGTTTCAATAAAATGATAGAAAATCAGTTAGCTCGGTTGAAACCCTTTGTTCCTCAACATGGTAAGAGTCTTGAGAGTGTTGCAAATATTAATGCGGTAACTACGAGAGGGGGTAAGACCACTTTCGAGATCCGCCATATCCGACATGACGGGGAAAGGCCACGACCAAGGCAAGGGAGGAAAACACGGAGAAAGAAGAACTTCCCAAGAAAGATGGCGATAGCAAGTCCCACGAAAAGATAGCTCCGCATGAGTACTACGACACCAACGTACTATTACCATTCCCTCGGTCAAGGAAGCAATCTGTAGACGAACAATTCGGGGAAATTTGTTGAGGTAATACGCAAATTATATGTCAATATTCCATTACTCGATGCAATGCGGTACCCACCTATGCCAAATATTTACGAGACATCCTCAACAACAAACGTCCAATATCCACAACGGAGGTTATTCAAGCGACGGAAAGAGTGTAAGCGCAGACTATACTAAATCAGGCCCCGTTAAAGAAGAAGGATCCGGGATGCCCAACAATCGGCTTTCGATAGGCACACAACACTTTGACCAAGCACTATGTGACTTGGGAGCAAGTGTCGTTGTCATGCCAAAGGTAGTGTTCGACAAACTCAATTGTAATACTACCTTGTCCCCTACATCAATGTGCTTTGCGGTTAGCGGACCAATCAATTCGCTACCCTGCGGGGGTTCCGAGAATATACCGGTCAAAATCGAGACTACTTCATCCCGGTAGATTTCAGTGAGTCTTTGGACATGGAAGTAGACAAGAAAGTCCCACTCATCCTTGGAAGACCATTCTTGAGCACCGCCAATGCACACATCGATGTCGGGCGGGAGAGATCCAATTCAACATCAATGGATCCCAAGAGAAGTTTGCCTTCAGACCCAAGCTAGAGCAATGCTCTATAATTAAGGTAAAACAAATTGATTTTCAAATTGCCACAATTCTTCGAAAAAGCGAGCAAAGAGAAAACCTCGGTAGAAAGTCAAGAGAGTCCGGCGGAAGAAAGTGGTACAATCCTGCGTCCTTCCAAAGAAGGGGGGACTGTAGCACCAAAGCATTAAACAAAACTGAGAAGTCCAACTCCAAGGACTCTAAACCCGGAGAACCGACCACGGGTAAGCCGGGTATATATTCCAACTCTAATCTCACTTAATATTTTTTCTCGGTTTTATTTTCATTCTTTTTCTTTGAACTTTTGAACCTAACTCTCAACCAAACTTCACAAAACTTTAGAGGACATTAAGAGGGAGGATTAGCAAGTAATTAAGGAGTCAAGTGGGCCCCTTGGCCACATCGGCCGATGCCCCAAATAGGACCCACGCCGCTTACTCCTCTCCTCTCTCATCTAGGCATCTCATGATGTGCATGTGCATGCATGGAATCAAAGGAGGGGTAAAGTTGATGGTCGGCCGACCACCCTTGGCTGCCATCTTTCACTCCTCCCCATCTCATTCTCTCACATATGCACCATCACATATTGTCCTTGTTGAGATTCCCGTGAACAAAAGCCAACACACATCCTTTTTACTTGACTTTCATCCCTTTCCATGCAACAAAGGTTGGTACTTGGGGAACCAACATAGTGGAAGCATGACATACTCATGGACAAAGTAGGAGACATCCTCATGTCATGTCCTTGTTCCCCACTCACACCCAAAGCCCAAGAAAACACTATAACCAAGGATGTTTGGAATCAAACTTTTTTTTTTCCACTTTACCTTTACCATGCATGGGGAACATTTTACGACACCTTGGACCAAGTGGGGGACATGGGGCATGGTCGGCCGACCATGGCACCCCATCCATCCCACTTTGGCACCATGCCCAAGTTTGTACCATGTAGTAGTGGCCTTGTCCCTAGAAGTACAAGCACCAAAGCTTAAAAGTAAAACATGCCATGCTTAACAAAGATGAAGAGGTGATGGGTGTTTGGTCGGCCAAACAATTTCCTTGGGCCTTGATCTCTTTCCCTCACTTCCATGCTTCATGTCATGCTTGAAAAAAAAGTGAAAGGTGGGAAGGGTGCATGGTCGGCCGACCATGTCACTTGATCCCTTCTCCTTTCTTTCACTTTCTTGTCTCATGAGAAGAAGTGCCATGCATGAGAGAGTGGAGGAGGTGAAAGGGGGGTGGTCGGCCGACCATAGTGTTGGGCTTGCCTCCCTTCCTCTCACTTCTACCAAGCACCATGCACACTCCAAAATTTGAAATCTGAAGGAGGGAAGAAGTTGAGGTGCCAGCCAACTATAAATAGGGGTGCAAGGCATGCACATTCTCCTCACCCCCTCCATCACACAACTCATTCACTCAACCAAAGCCCTCTCTCCCATTTCTCCTTGCTCTCATTCATCAAGAGAAAAACCAAAAATATTTTCCTTTATTCTTATTTACTTTCCATCCCAAGAAGAAAAGCCAAAAATATTTCTTAGATTTTAGTTCTTGTTATTAGTTTTAAGAAAACCCCAAAAATATTTCTCCTTTACCACCTTGGTTGTCTCCACATGGTAAGTAGGTAAGTCACCCACGGGTCCATTTATATTTATTTGGACTAACCCCTACCATAATCCTTGTCCTATTAGTGCTTTTGTAAAGTGTTGCAGGATGAAAAAGTGTTAAGATCAGCGAAGAAGAAGTTAGGAGCAAAGATTATCGAAGCCGATCTCACCATTCAGGCTCCCAAGGGGAGTGCACCATCCCGTGATGCCTCCTCAAGAACCATTCAGATGACCGATTTAGAGGAAGCATCAATGCACGGCTCAACCGCCACGGAGATAATCTCATCCGATGGCCAAGACTACGAGCAACCCGAAGAGGATGCCTTTGCCTTCATAGGTAATGAGCATCAACATGAAGAATATGAAGCAATGTCAGAAGGATCGGAGTCACCCCCGGTGAGAACATTCCACCCCGAGTCAGGAAGGAGGACCACCAGGAGCCAGACAAGAGATGCACAAATACTCATGTTGGCACCTCTAGGGGTTTGAGCTATGAGGATGACAACGAGGAAGAGGAGGACATGGCTACCTCCTCCTCAGTTGGGCTCCAAGTTCAAGTGATATGTCACACATTACACGAAGAGCTCGTGCTTCCTCTCTGCACACAAGCGGAAGATGTGAGCGGGATACTGAAGAGATTTGACCTTGCTCACCCGACCGGTTTGGAAACCTCCGGGTAAGACACGATGCTCTTGAGAATACAATGCGGGGATACAGGGGACAGCACTTTAGGGGCCATGCAAAGAATACATGCACACACACTATGGGTACCCAACACCACCACCACCACCGTAAGGCCAAGAGAAAAGAAGCTTGGGGAGGTTCCCTCCCCCACTAAGGTAAGTTTATTTTTTTTCCGCAATTTTATTACATGCATTTCCAAAAAAAAAAAAAAAAAATTGTGGAGATGATGAATAGTTGCTCTCGTCTATAATTTCTCTTGTACCTAGTTTATGCCTTCGTATTCCCCAATGTTTAAGTTTGTTGGCTAAAACATATCTCATCCTAAATATTGTGGGTTGCAAATACACGATCCTCTGTTTCCAAAGTTGTTTCTAGACATGATATGGTGCAAAAGAGATTCTCGCTATAAATTCATTCTTAGAGAAACTTGACATCCGGGAAATTTCAAATAATATAATAAGAGATATGGGCTATATATATACACATATGTATATATATATATATAATAATAATAATAAAAAAAAAAAGATGAAAAATGGACACAAGTCCGAGGGCGAGAAGAGCCCACATCTCTAGAGAAATAGAGAGGAAATAATGGACACAAGTCCGAGGGCGAGAAGAGCCCACCTCTCCAAAAAAAAAAAAAAAAAAAAAAAAAGCCCATACTCTCTCTAAATAACACTAATCCCGGATAGATGGTTAATCAAAAGAATGAATGTAGTGTCTCTCGTAGCAACCGCTCTATCTTGCAAACCGCTGAAGAACATGGAAAAAGTTAAAAGCCCCACATGATTGAGGGAGGAAAATTAAATATGCCAACTTATTTAAACAAAGGAAGAATATTTAGACATAAGCATGGTACACTTGAAATTATATCAGCATTGTAGCAACTCCCGATCCACCAAAACCAAATAAAATCTTTTACTGACGAGTAAAAGGCAAGCTTGGGGATTTTGTTGACGGTGAAAACACCCTTAATTTACACCATAAAAACACCGGCCAATATCCCCTGCTTTCGAAAAAGGAAGAACAACATTTCATGAACATATTTTATCCAATAACCTAGTTCCACTTGTAGATGTCATTATTTTTCTCAAGATGTGAATTCGAGGAAATCGGGCCAGAACAACACGTAGAGTCGCCATCCGCGGTGACCCAAGTATGGAAATTGGGCAAAATACCATCACCATCATGATCTCCATGTTCTAGGATGACTCTACACAAAATTTGAAGACATTTGGCCACAAGACCAAAGATCGGCCGACCATCAACATTTCGTCACAAGACATCCCGACATGTGGGGACAGCTTCTAGAAGGGCCGGGAAGGTCAAGGCCCAATGGGCAAGCATCGGCCGACCATCGACCATTGGCCCAAACCCTTCCCCCACGTGACTTGCCACGCCACCAATCCATGGAAACTAAGAGAAGACACCCGATTGGTCGCCTAAGACGTCCCCTGGATCGTGTGGGTACAAAACGGATGACACGACAAGTTCTGCACTCAAGACACACAAACCGACAGTGGGGCCAGCATCTCCAGCACCTGAGGATGGCCCACACGTCATGGACCATGGTCGGCCGACCATGGCCCATTTGGCCACCGACGTCCCCCCACGCCTACCACATTCTCCACGTGATTATTTTATCCATCCGTTGATTCTAAGGCGGTTTATCCAAGGGCTACGAGGTGGGATCACGCGGATCGATGACATGGCAGTGGAGTAGCCCCTACTCAACCTCCACTATAAATAGAGGGCCACACCCCCCTCTCCATTCATGATGGTTGCAAGCTTCAAGTAGTTTAGTTCCACTTGTATTAGTAGTGTAGGTATTTCTAGTGTGGGAGAGAAGAGTTGAGTAGTGAGCGCTGCTCGGGATTCTGGAGCTGGTCTTCTAGAGTTTCGGTACAGGTCTTGTATCTTTTCTCTTGTAAGACTTTATTCATTTATGCATATATAAACCTTGCTCTCCTTTACTTTAGTTTATTAACTTAGTACGACTTTTAGTCTAGTTCTCTAGTCTATAGTTGTTATGATATAGTCTTCCATAGTGGTGCATTTAAGTTGCGGTTAGTCTTGGTTCATATTGGACCCTCGCCGTGTGTGATCATTGTCTCGCAAAGAGGTGCTTTAGTTGATCTTCGTGCACACAACTAGAGTAGTAAGAGGGAAGTATAAGCGTGGTGCTTAGACTCAATCTTACCTCGTGGTTATAAACTCGCACGGATGGATTGTGGTAGCCAAGAAGGAAGTGACGGCCTCTTCGGGTCTTTGTGTAAGCCACCACGTGTTTATAGGCAAGTTCTCAAAAGATAAGGCTTCAAGAACATAGTAGTAGGGTCGGTGGTGTTTCTTTTTCACCATTGCTTACCTACTGCCTAGCATACTGATCGTGTGAACCCCAACTTGTGTGAACACCACATTTGATTAGACTAGATTCATAAAAGTAGAGTAAAAAGTTATACAAGAATCCTATACTTTTTCCTACCTCCCCACAAAGATTTACCTCACTTATCAATTAGAGCTGCTTTTGTCTTGTGACATCATCATCCCTTCCTATAAATTTCCATTATTCCCCTCACGCTAATTGAATTAAAGTTATAGTAGACAAACAGATCATTCCTTTATTAATTTCCTAGCTCTTTGTTTCCCTTGGGCTAAATATAAATAACGATACCTTGGAATACTCCAGGGGTGAAGTGCTACAACGGTATTTTTCGTCAGGCGCTTACGGAATCCCCAATAGCAATAAGATATACCCTTACATATTCTTTCGGGGTCGTGTTGCTGAGATAGGTTCTAAGATCTACTTCTAGTGACAACGCTAAGTAAATATCAACACTCTGCTCCCGCTACTTCTTGACTATCAGGAATCCAAGGCATGCTTGACTTCCTCTAGAGCTAACTAGGTAGCTAACTACTTCTAATATGATGAACTAGGGCTTAAGATCTAGACTTGGTTGGACTTGAATGAGAATGGATCAGAACTGGATTGATCTGAGTTGATAATGAATTAGGGTTTAGCCCTGGGGTCAGGTGGTCTTCTTATATAGCGCTCGGCGATGAACTGGGACCCTTGGATCAAACCGACCTTGAACAACGGTATGGATGCAACCTCAATGTCGCCGTGGTAAACCGCCATAGAAAGGAGAGGCTGACATGTGGGTCCCACCTAGTGGTCGCCATGGATCTTCTCCTGGCGATCGCCAGGATCCTGGTGCACAACTGAATCTCCTTCCTCCTGGTGTCTTCTGGTGTCTTCATGGTTAAGTTTTGTCATCGTATATATGAGATGTAAACTCTTAGGTTTCTCACCGTTCTTATCTCGCTTTTCTGTTTCGGCCCCCCGCAAAGTCATGGAATACCAAAACTTGTGGAAATATGTTAGTTAGACCCCTAGACTTATGTTGATATTCATCTTAAGCCCTTATTTCATGTTTAATTGGCTAATAATATTATGCTATAAGGCATACCAACATCTACCATGCTAGGGGTCAGTGCCAGGGAGACCCTCTTTTGCCGCTACTCTCCATCATCGTCATGGAGGCTCTCAATTCCCTCATCCGCGAGGCGTATCTTTAGTCACAGCTCACTCCTCTTCCTGGAAATGCCATCAAGTTCTGGGCCTCTCTCTACACCGACGACCTCGTCATCTTCCATCCCCCCGTGCGCGCGGGACTTCGCCTCGATGAATCGCAAGACTTTTGGACCTCTTTTTGCCGGCGCTTCGGGGTTACACACCAACCTAGACAAGTGTTCTCGACGTCCATCCGCTACTCGAGGAGGTGGTCGCGAAGTGCTTCAGGTCTTCCCGTTGTAAGTGCAATCAACCTCTAATGTGGGTTTTGGCGCCGATGACAATCTAAATAGAGGACTAATGAGATTTATCGAGTTGACAAGCAGGCAACAAGCCAAGAGGACATTGCAAACCTAAAGGAGGAGTACCTCTATTCGTTTTACAGCTGGTACTTCAAGAAAGGAGGTTTATATTCATTTTATATTTTGAATTTGAGTATAGGACACGCCATACTATTAAGAGGGATTAGAACCACTGTGTCAAAGCGTGCAACCAAGTGCTCATTTTCACACCACATAACCTCTAGCTCCGAGACTTAGTCAGTGATCAAACTCTTTCCACCTTTCAACCGACTAAGCCTCGAAGCGGGCGGGTGCCGCTTGATCATTTGCGGCGGTGCGCTCATGATCCGACCGTTGGGAGGGAAGTATTTATACTTTCCTTTTCTACCCCCAACGGTCACCCTTGGTCCTCTCGCTCATTCACGACAGAAACTCACCAAGTGCTCGGCTCTCTCTCCTCCATTGAAGCTCCTCACTTCCCTCAAGCAAAACTTTCGATTCCACCATCGATTCTTGAGTGTGAAGGCTGCAAACTTCGATTGGAAGAGAGCTTCACCGATCTTCATCGTTCTAGAAGCACTTGGTTCGCACTTTGGCCGACGGTTTGGTCTTTTGCTCTTGGAGCTTGCTCCTAGCCGGCTAGTGCGTCGCCCTTGAGCTTGCCAACTTGTGTGGCAGCCCTAGGGAGGTTTGTAATACCCTCTTGCATCTAATACATTACCCCACATCTCTAGGATTCGGTTCCTAGACTTGTGAACGAGGCAAAGAGGCAAACCTTTGTGGTGAGCTCATTCCTTCGTGGAACCTCAACAACGTGGACTTAGGTAAGCCTTGGTGGCGAGCTGAACCACGGGATAGACAACCGTGTCACCGTGTGCTTGATTTACTTTGCTTTGCATATATATTGTTGTTGTTGAGAGGATTTAGGGTTTGAGGCCAATCTATTTGTATACGCTCGATCTACTTGTTTTAGCTCTTGATCTATAAACTATACGTCCAGGAACCAAGCAAAGTCACGAGATCCACTTTTCATTGGGCAGATTTTGAACTATGAGCTAATCTTTCTCGGCAGAGCGGCGGTGCCGCTCAGGAAACTGACAGTGTTTCAGCGATCCTACACCCGTGCCGGGTCCTGCCCTTCCCTATCACCTACTTGGGAGCACCCCTCTCCATTGCCAAGCTCCACCGCACGCAGGAGCAGACTCTTATCGACAAGGTGGCCGCCATGATCCCAACCTAGAAGGGTCGGTTGCTCAACACTATTGGTAGGGCTTCCCCGGTTAAGTCTACACTTTCGCACCTTGGGCCGCCAAGCAAATCGACGGGCGTAGACGAGCCTTCCTCTAGGCGGGCACAGACGAGGTCGTCGTGGGGAAGTGTCGGGTTGCATGGTCGGTCATGTGCTTGCCTAAGGAGCTCGGCCGACCTAGGTATCCTTGACCTAAAGGTGCTTGGCTTCGCTCTCCGCCGCGCCGGAAGTGGCCGAGCGCACCGACCCCCTCGGCACCATAGACACAAGCGCCATGCAAAGGCTGCGCGTGGTGGAAGCCATGTTCGGGGCCTCTCGTCCGGTGCGAATAGGGAGATGGCGGCGCCAAGCGAGGTTCCGACAGATGATCGGGCCGCCGGCGGGGCCATTTGCACCTTTGCGCCCAATCTGTTCTAGGCGGTGGCCATCGAGGCGGAGGAAGCGCTCCATCAGGGCGCGGCCGCGAGGTCGCCCGTTGGATCGAGACGCCACGGTTGCATGCATGGCAGCGGTCCTTCTAGAGTACACGGCGTTCTCACGACATTCTTCTCGACATCCACCTCGCCCAAGACGCCCCGTATCGATTCGTCACGGGCGTTGGGCGTCAAATGGGCAATACTCCAGCTCCTCCGCGTATGCCACCTTCTTCCTCGGCGTAACTCACCGGGTCGGTGCCCGGCCGAGGTGTGGGCGATGTGCGCCCCTGCAAAAGTCAAGTTCTTCTTCCGGCTAGCTCTCCATGAACGGCTTTGGACCGCAGATCGCAGCGTAGCGGGCATGGCCTCTAGGCAAATGCAAAGCGCACTTTGCGACCGTGAGGATGAGACACAAGGCCACCTGGCTGGGCGCTTGCGTGTTCACCGAGAGATCGGGTGCACGTCCGTGGGGTCATCGGCATGCAACAACTTGCGCCAGGAGCTGCAGTGGCCGTTCCTGACTGGTGGCTTAGGGTGCATAGGCGGGTTCCAGAAGCGTTCCGCAAGGCTTTCGACTCCCTTCTGCTCCTCGTCAGCTGGGTCATCTGGTAGGAGCAAAACTGTAGAACGTTCGATGGCGTGCGGCGGACGACATCGTAAGTTCTTCTCGACATTAAGGCGGAAGGAGAAGAGTGGATTGCGGTGGGCTTCACCAAGCTCGCGCCGCTGTTCGCCTTCGTGCCTTACTGTGCGCGTCTTTCTCTCTAGTCACTAAATTGTTTGCTAGTAAGTAACGCCTCTACAGCTACACCGTCCAAGCCGGTGATCCTTGTCGTATGTTTATCTCTCGCGATCTGTGGCAGCTCGCTATCGGTCATGTTAGGTCGTGATCAAACTCATTTTCGCAAGCACAGGCGTGATTTCGAAAAAAAACTCATGTATAAGTTAGGTCCTCTATACTCCTCTATACCCTATTTAGTCGTCCGCTTCTTTTTTTTTCCCCTTTTCTCCCTCCTCTTCCCCGCAATGTATATAGCCCCAACCTGTTGTACTTGTTCTTGAGCACGCGACAAGAGGGTAAAAAAGGCCGCCCCACGACTGACGTAGTGTTAATGTGACCTGCATTAGCCACGCCCTACTGTCTGTACGATCACAGATCACACATATGGGCTGCTACACATGGGTTGCTTTGTGCCGTGCTCACAAGACACAGGACGATACGGGACGCGACGACTTCAAGTCGTCGCCTCGTCGTTTCCTTCTTGGCATAAGAAGTGTTTAACTATTTTGCTGACCAGTGGGTCTGCCAAGGACAGTTCTCATGACTGCACACTGGCACCGGCATTGACAGCACTAAGCAGGCAGCCACTGCCGTTCTTTATGAGTTCCTAACGTTTCAGGAGCAGGTTCAGTTGGTGGGTGAAAAGTGGAGTATTTTTTTTTTTTTGAGAAGACTGGAGGGGCCGAGGTTCCTACAGGAATATATCTATACCTACTAATAAAGAGAGAAAATTTCAGTGCCACCTCTTTTTTCTGCCTTCTTTTCTGCCGCCTCCACTTTTTTTTCTCTGTCCGCCACCTCTTCCCTTTACGTATCAAATAGGAATCCAATCCCTGTTTTTCTATCCGCCCCGCTGGTTGCTCCCGCAAAGTCGAAGACGGCGCGCCGAATCCACCGCGACTCTCGCACGACACCCGCGGCCCGCCCAGACGACCACAGCTCGAGCTCACATCGCGCCTCTCCATCGCACGCGCTCTCCCACCGCTAACAGCACTGTCGAAGAAGACAAGGGAAAGAGCTCGGGTGTCGCTAATGAACACCGCCGCCGACCCTAGCCACCGCGCAGCGTCAATGCTCCAGAACACCGCGCAGAACAGCCTCGAGCAGCACACGCCGCCGCCGCCGACCTCGCCAAGCCGCTGCCACCGCGACGCATCGAGGCCGTTGTCGAGACATCCCTGCCGGGACGATCTCGCCAAGTCGACGTCAGAAGCCGCGCGCATCCGGTATCAGCGAGTAATTAATCTACAAGTCTCAGAAATAGCGCTGCCGCTGTTGGCTATGTTTCGCCTGCGCCTCCCGCGCGCACTAGAGCCACTGCCGCCGCGCCCTTCAGACGCGGATGAGAACGAAGAGGTCGCCGACCGCATGGTTTTGGGGTCGCATCGCCCGTGAGCAGTGCTGCCGCTGCGCGCGTTCAGAGCCCGGCCGCCGTCGAGCGTTCATCAGGGCTGCCGTCGAGTGGTCCTCAGCACGGTCGTGTGCTACTGGTGCTAAGCGCCGGTATCAGGGCACCGGGGCCGAGCTCGACAAAGCCGCACGCCACTCTGCTGCACGCGCGCACCGGCGAGCCAAGCGCCACGGTGCCACACTGCCTGTCGGGCAACTTTCTAGATGTGTTCGTGCGGCTGAGAGCTAGGGAAGAAAGAGAGTGAGTGAGTTCTCTGTTTTTTTTTTTTTTTTTTTGGGATTTCATCAGGATCAACCATGTCCCTTAGATGAAAATCAACGAATTGGCACCTTCCCATTCAGAATCCCATTAGCGTATGGAGCACACTGATGACCTCAATTTAGGCAAGCAAGTTGGCACAAGTACTGTATCAGGTAAATATTTAAGTATTGTTTTTGTTCAGTTGGAGTAGATAGACCATTGGTTCTCCCTTAGTGTCAATTCATCATCTAGATAAAGGGATGTTCTTGGTGCCGCTCCCAAAAAAACCATTGATCTAACCGGCGTTCGGCGTTTGTAAATATAGAAACACAATCGATTAATGCAAACTCCTCACTTTGATTAGGATTCGAAGCTTGTGAATTCGTGACGCTTGCAACTGACACTGTAGTGCCGATCTTCTCAGCTCTATGTGTGACGACGTCACCGGGTCAAAGCTCAAAGGTTTGCTTAGTATCAACATATTGTTTATAACTTTATATTATAAATGATAATGATAACAAATACTATATGGATGTAACTACGCAGGAAGTGATGCTGGACAATGCAAGAGAGAAAGAGAAAAGGCTTGATGACACACATTATCTCAAGAGAAAAAAAAAAAACAAAATAGGCAAGTGTTGAAAGAGCACTGCGTGATGCAGATCCTGTTGCAACGCACGGGGCACATTTCCTAGTTAAAGTAAAAAGAGCAAAAACAAGAGCTAAAAGTTCAAAAAGTTAAAAGAACTAATTAATTAGTCATTAGTACGTACATGTTTAGTCGTACTAGTTAGTAACCAAACGTTCGATATGACAAGGACTAAACTTTAGGCTTTGAATCCAGACAGCTACGGCTTCAGAAGTGTGAGGCCCAAGGTGAGAGACGGAGTGGTAATTTATATGTGCCGAGAATTTAGCATTCTTGTCTAAAAAATCTATTCAACAATTGAAATTGTGGAATACCATTACATTGTAAATCATTTGTCGTCCACGGAACAATTTTTTTTTTTTCTGCTCTTCAATTATTGTGCAAGATTCTTATAGCAAATTTTGTTTGTAAGTATCATCCTTATTTTACATCAGTTTCAGTAGATGACAATCACTAGTACTGAAACACTTTTGGGTGATGGGCGCCCGAGATTTTGCGTGGCAGGCGCAGGCGCCCGTCACCCAACGAAGGTCACGGTTAATCCGAGTAATATACGTGGCGGGGCTCTTGCCCGTCACGGTTAGATGATGACCCGTGGCGGGCACATTAGGATGCCCGCCACGGTAAAGGTTTCAAAAACAAAAAAAAAAAAAAATCGTAAAACCCTAGACAGGCCGCCGAGCCCATCCATGGGCCCGCCGAGCCCATCTAGGGCCACGCACCGCCGCCGCCCAAGGATCGCCGCCGGGTCGCCGCCGCTCACGCCATCCGGATCCGCCTCCGATGACGCCCGCCGATCGAGCCCTCCGACGAGCCCTCCACCGGATCGAGCCCGCCGACGAGCCCCACCGGGCCGGACGAGCCCGCCGACGCTGGGCCGGGTACACCGGATCGAGCTCGCCCTGCCGATCCGCGCTGGTAGCGGCCGGAGAGGAAGGGGACGCGATTCGCCGCCGCCTCCCGGCGCCGCCGCCGCCGGGGAGCCGAGTCGTCGTCGCCGCGGCCGCAGAGGGAGGAAGGGGCCGCCGTCACGCCGTCGCGCCGAGGGAGGAAGGGCTGGGGGAGGAAGGGGCCGCCGCCGTCGCGCTCACGAGGGAGGGGTGGCCGCCGCTGCCGCAGCGGAGGGGGGGGGCGCCGTTGTCGCCGCCGCCGATGCCGACGCCGAGAGAGAGTGGGGATGTGGAAGGAGGTGCGCCCGGCTCGCCGAGGAGGGGCGGTCGACGACGCCGGAGAGAGAGGGGACGGGGGGAGAGGAACACCGCTCGCCGATCGGTCTAAGGAAGTGAGAGGAGCGGCGCTTGGGCCGGAGGAAGTGAGTTTGACTGAAACCCTAATATGGTTTATATATATGCTGTGTCAAATCGGGCCAAGATGGGCCATCTCCTGGGCCTCAATTTTTGGTGACGGGCTTCGAAAGCTGCCCGCCACGGAAAATTGATTTTCCGTGGCGGGCAGGTTATAATGCCCGCCACAAAAAACGTATATTAATCGTGGACGGACGTTTTTAACGTGCCCGCCACGCAAATTTGTTTTTCCGTGACGGCAAAAAATGCCCGCCACGGAAAATAAAATTGACGGGCGGTGACATTAACCGTGACGGGCAAATATTGTGCCCGCCATGGAAAATATTTTGGAGCATCACGCAAAATCATTTCGTTACTAGTGAATGTCGCTAATTCACATTGCATTTTTTTCTGAAACAGGTACTCAGCAGGAGAACGTGTGCGTACCTTCAGTGGAGCCCTCGACAAGAGCTATCTCGCCGGTGCATACAACAGCATCGCCCACAAAGGCGGTCAATACTACAGTGTGTGTGGCAACAAAGCAACCGGAGATGCAATTGGAGGTTGCAGCCTTGGTTCCAGGGAGCGACCAACCGGCCAAGCTGCAGAGCGGCCAAGCTGCAGGTGAGAGCTTGGATCCTGAGAGCGTGGCCAGGAAGCAACTAGCTGAACTTGAGGAGATTAGTGTGGCAGCAAGCAGCCCCAGCCGAGAAACACAAACGGTTGCTGCTGCTAATACAAGTCAGCCTTGTACACAGACTGACCTCACACCAGTCAAAGGTATGGATATTTGCATAATTAATGACACCAATTTTGGTTGTGGTGAGGCACTAAATTCTCTTTCGCCTGAAGTTGGCACAGCACTCTCTATACCTTCTAGCAGCGAGTTTTCGTGGTCGGCACGGGCGGAGCTACGTTAGGAGGACTGGGTGCGACCGCACCCACGACGTAATACCAAATCCTGAGTAGTAGAAGAATTTCTACCGTATTCGCACCCCCTGGCCCAAATTTCTGCACCCACAGCCCAGCTGGAAAAGCCCACGTTGCTTCCTCCTCGGCCATTGCAACTCGGCCACAGCCCGCCAGCCAGCGGCATTCCCAGGCACGCACTCACCGCACCCTGGCCGGCGGCGCCCCTTGCAATGCACTACGCTTCGGCTTCGGCTTCGCTTCGACTAGATGGCCTTCTCTGCGTCCCTCCGTCGCTCTGCCTTCTCATCTCAGTTTCTCCAAATCTTGGTTGAGGGCTTTCAGGGCTGTGGCGATCACGTCTACGTGAGTAGCTGGCCGTCCCCGTCCGTCGCGGCTAACGATCGTGGATTCGTGGCTGGCTGTCCCCGTCCGTCGTCGCAACTGCAAGCAAGCAGCAGTACGTCTCTCCTTTTCTTGATCGTGTCCATCCATCCTTCCTTAAGAGCAACTTCAAATGATTTTAATTTTTAAATTGCTGTCTTTTTTCTTTTGGATGCTAGGAAAACCATGGAAAGTTTTTTTTAAAAGAAAAGCACCAGATATTAATTGGGAAGAGGAGATCAAGTATGACACAGGCTTAAGAATGGAGATTGATCATCATATACATGTTGTTTTGCATAGGGAAAATAGATTTGATGTATAAGAGAGAGGTAATGCACCTATTTTTAATTTTGCAATGATTTTTTTTTTCTCGAATACGCAAAAAAGACTTGTGCATCTCTGTATTTAAGAAGAGTTTTTACATTAGCGTTTTTACGCCGTCCGCTTTCACGCGTTCCTAGGAGTTAGAATATTACATTATGTGTCACTCTCAAACCTTTCTTTCTAAGCGGATTAATCATGGATTAGACAACCCAGATTACGCACACCGCACAGATCCGTGGATCGGCGGTGGCGCTCATCGCTGGCGCCGCGCCACCGCTGGACTGCCAAGGGCGTGCGAGGTCGGGAAGAGAGCTCCGTAACGACTCGGAAACCGCGTCCGAGGGGTCGCCGCCAAACATGGCCTCGTACTCCAACTTGGCCTCTGCCGTCGTTTTCCCGAAGCCTGGCGACAGGGGACGTTCGCTAGCGGCTGCGCTTAATTTTGCAATGATACAATATATTATTACTGGTACAACTATTTTCATTGTTGATGTGCATCAATATTGCTTGTTTTAAATTATTCATGCTAAAATTAGGGCTATGGTGGTATGAATTTGCATTACTGTTGTGTCGTTACGCCGCAAGCCGCACCCCCTCCGTAATTCTCTAGCTCCGCCACCGGTGGTCGGCACGATTGCCGTCGTGCGAAACTCCATCCGGTACTCTTCTCTCCCCCGAGACGGGATCTATTTTTTTGGAAGGTAAACGTAGAAGTGCTCGTGCTAATAACTCGTATAATGCAGAGGGTATCGCTGTTGCTAACGAGTTCATTTTGGACAAAGCAATGAAGCGTGCTGCCATCAAGAACCTGGATGGCCTAGCTGCATCAACAAGCAAGAGTCCAAAGGCACAACCCCATGCCGGTAACAATTCACCTCTGTTATTTAATAAATTATCAGGAAGAAACCTGTAGCAACAATTTAGGTGCAATTGGTGTCTTTTGGGGATAATAACAATGCAATTCATGTTTCTTATAATGCTTTAAAAAGAATAGAAATAGACAGAGCAGTGGTACAAACACCTAGGAAAGGGCCTACTAAGGATGTTTTAGTTTCAAATCCT
Organism: Hyparrhenia diplandra; assembly: GCA_015847255.1. Taxonomy (NCBI): domain Eukaryota; kingdom Viridiplantae; phylum Streptophyta; class Magnoliopsida; order Poales; family Poaceae; genus Hyparrhenia; species Hyparrhenia diplandra. The sequence goes on from JADLZK010005511.1 coordinate 622,260, forward strand.
TTTGATCCAAGTGATGAGGAAGACGACTCACGTGATGAGGCACTCTTATCCCATTTGGTTAAGGATTTAACTGATGTTGATTATGATGATGTGGACCTGACCACAAGGATTTCTAAAGGCCTCCGTGCGCAAATCAAAATCATCAGTTAAAAAGGCAAAAGCCCGTAGACAGGCCAGAAAGCAATATAAAAGTGTTTCCCCATGAAAGGATTCTATTGGAATAGCAGAGGTCTTTCAGACTTGGCTAAATATCGCTATATTGCAGAAGCAATAAAGGAACACCAACTTGACTTTGTGGCTGTTATGGAAACCGGAAAAAAGGACATGTCCAAAACAAATCTGAATCGGCTATCTGGTGGGGCAGACTTTATTTGGCATTGTCTTCCACCTAGGGGTCGTTCTGGTGGGATTTTGTTGGGCATCAATACCTTAGCCTTAGATTTATCCTTGATTGTGGAAGGGGTATTTTTTATAAAATTTCATCTCCGCAATAAAAGTGATGACTTCAAATGGATTCTGATGACGGTGTATGGCCTGGCACAAGATGATTTTAAATCAGCCTTCCTGACCGAGCTTGGACCGAACATGCCAACAGAACCCATTGCCAACTTTAATCGGGGGATATTTTAATATAATGAGACATAGCAAAGAGAAAAACAAAAATAATTTTAACCCTCGATGGCCATTCCTATTCAATGCTGTCATTGATAGCTTTGATCTGCGGGAGATTGAATTAACAGGACGTCAATTTACTTGGGCAAATTCACTTCCAGATCCGACCTATGAAAAACTTGATAGGGTTCTAATGACCACAGAATGGGAATTCAAGTATCCATTGGTAACGGTTCGCGCACTAGACAGGGGTGTATCAGATCACACACCTTTACTTCTAGACATAGGTGAACCCTCCTACGGGGAATCACCAAGCGTTCGGGATGGGCGAGTTGGTTTTCCCACGAGGACTTTAGGGAAAGAGAAGTGGAAATATGGAATAAACCGGTGCAAGGCCAGAATTGCGTACAAAGGTGGAACAAAAATGGGGCACTTTGCGTAGGCATCTCGGGGATGGGCTGGCAACCAACACGGGGATTATAAAATACAAAAACAAAATCTCCAATCGTCGGTGACAGCCTTAGATACTATAGCAGAAAACAGACCTCTTACAGAAGTAGAAAGGGACCAACTTCATGCTGCACGTGATGGCTTGAGCAAACTTCTACGTGAAGAAGAACTCAAGTTTTATCGGCGAGCGAAAGTTACTGATGTTCTCCTAGGTGATTCCAACACACATTACTTTCAGATGGTAGCAAATGGCAAACATCGTAAGAAACGTATATTCTCCCTGGAACATGATGGAGGCAAGGTAGAAGGGCAAAGCAACCTCAAAACTTATATAACTCAATTCTATAAAGAACTCTTCGGTCCCTCAGAGGATAATGCCTTCCTGCTTGACGAGACTAGAACAGATGATATTCCTCAAGTCAGCAATCTAGAAAATGAACTTCTCACGGCACCGTTTACTGAAAACGAGGTTCGAGAAGCAATCTTTGACATGGAACATAACAAAGCACTCCGCCCGGATGGTTTTCCGGCCGAGTTTTATCGGCACTTTTGGGATGTCATTAAAGGGGACATAATGCAAATGTTTCATAAGTTGCATAGTGGTGACCTCTCGGTGTTCAGTTTGAATTTCGGAGTAATCACCCTTTTACCTAAGACCCAAGATGCTAACAAAATTCAACAATATAGACCCATCCGTTTACTAAACGTGAGCTTCAAAATATTCACAAAGGTAGCGACCATACGTATAAATTCGGTTGCGGAACACCTGATCAGCCCTACGCAAACTGCGTTTCTGAGAGGACGAAACATCCTAGAAGGAGTGGTTATCCTCCATGAAACAGATCTACGAACCGCATCGCAAAAAATCGAGCTGGGTAATTATTAAGATAGATTTTGAAAAGGCGTATGACAAGGTACGCTGGGACTTCCTAAAGCAAACGTTTTGGATGAAGGGCTTTTCACCAAAGTGGATCGGGTGGATCTGACCTTCATATCAGGCGGGAGTGTAGCCATTAATATAAATGATGAAGTCGGACCTTATTTTCAAACAAAAAGGACTTCGACAAGGAGACCCATTGTCACCCATTCTCTTTAATTTAGTAGCGAGATATGCTTGCACTATTTATAAAGAGAGCAAAAGCAGATAATCGGCTAAGTGGGGTTGTGCCGCACCTAGTCGAGGACGGACTTTCAATCCTACAATATGCGGATGACACGATCCTCTTTTGGAACACAACCTAGAGCATGCTCATAATATGAAGTTAATTCTTTGTGCTTTTGAGCAGCTATCGGGGCTAAAAATTAATTTCCATAAGAGTGAGATATTCTGTTTTGGAGACGCAAAGGAATCGAAAAAATCAAGTAAGGGAGTTGTTTGGATGTAACACCGGTAACTTCCCAATCAGATACTTAGGATTCCGATACATTATCGGAGACTGTCAAATTACGATTGGTGAAGATGCAAGAACGGTTTGAAAACGCCTCGCATTTGGAAAGGTAAAAACCTCTCCACCGGGGGGCCGGTTAACTCGATCAATTCCGTTCTTAGCAGCTTACCATTGTACATGATGTCCTTCTTTGAGATTCCAAAAGGAATTCGGAAAAAGTTGGATTAATTTCGATCACGCTTCTTTCGCGCAGCGATGAACAAAAAGGAAATACTTGTCTAGCAAAATGGGATATCCTGTGCCAACCCAAAGAACAGGGGGGCTTAGGGATACAAAATCTAGAACTCAAAAATATCGCCATGCTCGGCAAATGGTTGTATCGCCTATTGACAAATGACGGAACATGGCAAATGTGATCCTACGCAACAAGTATCTAGGGACTAAACCTCTAGTGCAAGTCCATTGGAAAAAGGGATTCTCATTTTTGGGCAAGCCCGATGAAAGTTAAAAAAGATTTCCTTAAATTCGAACGTTCATCATAAAAATGGGTCACAGATAAGATTTTGGGAAGACACATGGCTAGGCAATAGGCCTCTACGACAACAATATCCGCAACTATATAACATCGCTAGAAAAAAGGATACGGTAGCCGAGGTGCTTGATTCACCAACACCTAATCTATCTGGCGTAGAGATCTAGTTAGCAATAAATTAGCAATGTGGAATAATCTGGTCCATCGCCTTGCACAAATCAATCTTAGTCGGGAGAATGATGAGTTCAAGTGGGACCTTGACCACAAAGGTGTCTTCTCGGTTAAATCACACTATCAGGGGGTTGATCAACCAAAACATACCTAGTGTCAACAAGCGGTTATGGAAATTATTAAAAGTACCTCTCAAAATTAAAATATTCCTTTGGTATCTTAGACAAGGTGTGGTCCTCACTAAAGATAATCCGCTAAACGAAACTAGCAAGGATCCTTAAAATGTTGTTTTACGTCAAGAAAACGAGTCAATACAACATTTGTTCCTTGATTGTCGTTTTTACGAGGATGGTATGGGCCACAGTCCCACGTGGCTTGGGGTCTAAGAAAACCAACTAGTATAAATAACCTGTTTGGGGATGGCTGAATGGAATATCAAAAGAATTTAAAACACTTGTTCTTGTTGGCGCAACAACTTTGTGTTGGTCCATCGGCTCTGCAGAAATGCAAAGTGGTTTTGAAAACAAAAATTCTTCTTTTTGCATGTTCTCTTCTCGATCACGACCGGCTCCGACGTGGGCTATCCCCGCAACGGCCTTCTTCCCGGGGAGGTGCTTGTAGCGGCCTCTCGGTTCTTGGAGCGGGTGGCCAAGGACTTTTTTTCCCAGGCGCATGGGTGGTGGTCTAGTCTTAGGATTGACGGTCATTAGTGTGTGTGGATATTTAAAATTATCAAAGGCTGTGTGCCCAAGGGCAGAGGCCGGGAATGTTTCAAGACATTATATCACCTTGATGTAATTTCTTGAAATAATAAAAATTCCCATTTCCAAAAAAAAAAGGAATCCTTCTATAGCAAGGAGATGGAAACACAAGGAGCCCAACCAGACAAGACCTTAGTATACACCGGTCCCGAACTAGTCTTCTGAAGTGATGCATTCCGTTGATGAGAAATTGGGTCATATACCAGTTAGGGCACACGACATTGATCGCAGTAAGAACACAGCGAACCAATGAAACTGACAGACAAGTTGATTAGATCAATTAAAGCCTATTCATCTCTTGGTAGACTCTTGAACACTTCTCGGGAAGACCCGTCTAGGAAGAGTACCTAGAGGTTGTCCTATGACTCGTACACTACTACTAAGACTTTCTATAGGGGCGGCTGAAAATGCACAGTAGGGAAGACCCGTCTAGGAAGAGTACCTAGAGGTTGTCCTATCACTACTACATTCAGCTTTTATAGGGGCGGCTGATAAGACACAGTAGGGGCGGTTTTCGTAACCGCCCCTAACTTTCCGTTCCTACAGCGGAACCACAGTAGAGGCAGTTGCATCACCAACCGCCCCTACTGTATGAGCCGCCCCTACAGTGAATTTCACAAATCGCGTTTTCAAAATTCAAAAAAAAAATACCAAAACATTTTTATTAAACCGGGGGAGGAACCCATCGGGCGGCGCTTCGCCGTCACGTATGAGTCGCAAGTCGTGCATTTTTTCGCGTAAAATCACGCGCTACGCGGCCGGCGGGATTCGAACCCGCGACCTCGTGCTCACGGGCGATCACTCCCCACCACTGCGCTACACACTTGTATGCTCCCGACCACCGCGCTACACACTTGTATGTGTCTATATCCCATTCTGCGTCTCCACATATTATACAAACCCGAGTGTAAATTGACTATTTGAGGCTCTAAACGGATTCAAAGTAAAAAGTGGTCAACTACAAAGTTTCATAACTTTTCGAGATCTACATTTCATATGTAGGAAGTTTTTCTATCTGAGGTCGTTTACGAAATTTGAATTTCAAATTTGGGACATTTGAACACAACTTTTGCATGGCTAGATGATTTCAATGTAAAAAGTGGTCAACTACAAAGTTTCATAACTTTTCGAGATCTGCATTTCATATGTAGGAAGTTTTTTCCGTCCGAGGTCATTTACTTAAATTTGAATTTCAAATTTGAGACATTTGAACACGACTTTTGCATGACTAGATGATTTCAAAGTAAAAAGTGATCAACTACAAAGTTTCATAACTTTTCGAGATCTACATTTCATATGTAGGAAGTTTTTTCCATCCAAGGTCATTTACGAATTTTTAATTTTTAGTGCCTCGTTTCAAAATCGGGGAACCCATCGTAGGGCGCCTCAATATAGAGCTCTACCCCTAATGTGGGCACTATAGGGGCGGCTCGTAACATGTCCACAGTAGGGGCGGCTCGTATCACAGTAGGGGCGCCTCAAAACATAAACTGCCCCTAATGAAAAAAGAAGGCGTTCTTTTAGTAAGCTTTTGTACTGGTGTGTGACTCGTAGATGCAAGGACAAATTCCTTTGCGTTCTTTGCTTGGTAACATAGTGATAGGATCAACTATCTCACACATGGGGCCTATCCGTTATTTTCTGATTTCCTCCTTATTTCCAAGGGAACGACTTCATTTGTCTTTGGTGGGAGGAATATAAAGTCATGAGGTAAAGTAGTTAATACCGAAAACTTTTACTCATCTGTATGAATTAGTAGCTATAGGTTGTAAATGTCAGGAGGCCTGGCCTTCAGCGTCGGCTGAAGTGCCAAATTGTATTAGGTATTCACTCAACTATGTCGGGTAATATTTGGTGTCAAGCGAGTAATGGAATTTACATATTGGCTTAACGGCTTCCGGGGCCTGGCACCCGTCGTGCACACCCTTAGTGTAGGTTAGCTTAGCCTGCTCCCACCGCTTAGTCGCAAAATTGGTTTTTCACCTAGTCACAAAGCTCTAAGCTCCACCGTTTGAGCCGGTGATTAGTGTCAGTGTGCCCCGCCTTGCGTGTTCCCATGCACCTCGCTAGGAGGGATGTTTTGAACTTTCCTGCTTCTCTTGATGCAGTACAGACTAATGTCTGGTTTTAGAAAAAAAGAAACATATTCGCTTAAAAAATAGACCGACAGTGCCACCGTCTTGCCCCATTGTCTTGCCCTGGCTGCCCATTGACAGGGGAATTTACATATCCCCTGTGAGGCCCCAAGGGCCCCCGCATGTGCCTAGCGCAGCGCCCATGCTAGTCGACCTACACCAATAGCCCCCGGCAACGTTCGTAGACACATCACCCCGTGTGAGCTCACTAGGAGGTTGACCAAGCAGCCTTGGTCGCCGCCACAAGTCGCCGCACCTGCTGGTGCTCTGCCGCCTCGGATGCTCATTGTACAGCAGCCCCGCATGCACGCTGAATTGGTCGCGTATGCTCTTGTCGTGTGCCACTCTATAGACCGCTCACACCCGTGCATGCTACCCACACTTGGCCCTTCTCGGCCATGGCGACGGAAGAAAAAAGGGAACGCGCCCATTGGCGGACAATGATATCCTTGATTTACTAGTATATTCCTAGAATATTTTCTAATCAGATGAACCCTATCCTCATTGTCCCTTAATCAAACAGCGCCCAAAAAAAAAAGGATCAATCGATTCCATCTCACATCATCCTACATTCCAAAGCTAGCTATGAGCATGTTCTATTGGGCTGGGAACCGCTGCATTTTACGAATTTAGGTCAAACCCCCACGATTAGCAGGACGTGGGAACTTTCTCAACAACGGTCAAGAAACATGTGTTCGTTTGAGACCTGTACATATTCTTCCCTAGACCCACCTCTTTCCTCGCCACACACGGAAGCGTTGATTGAGAGATGAACATGCAAGATCACATATGACACTAGAAGCACACAATCTTTGCTCATGAAGTTTAGCCGAGCCTGCTACTCCTGTGGACATGACTACATGAATTCCTTAGCTTCCCGCGATACCAGCAACACCGGGCATGCAATTTATTTTATCTCCTCTCTCAGCTTTGTAATTTGCTTTAGTTCCTGCTTTGGACCTCTTCTACTTTAATATATTTACAGTAGGAGCCTCCTCTTGATTCTTCAAAAAAAAAAAAAAAAAGGGGGCATGTAGCTAGAAACCAAACCATATACTCCTGCTGCCAATTAAAAAGAACATACAAACTGTGAGCAGAGGTACAGCCTAAACCTGCATATTCAGCCCTCATTTGTAGTACACAGTGAATCACTCCCCCTCGCGGAGGTATCCTCGGGCCTTAGACGTGGAATAAGAACGAACAACAATTATTATAATTAATTGTGCTAACCAGGATTCGAACTCAAGACCTCACTTTGATACCATATATTAAGTTGCATGCACCGACCAATTCAACCTAAAAGCTTAATCTAATTGGGAGAGGTGGGCAATTCACTTATATTCCAACAATCTTTATGATAATTAAAATGACAATGTCGTATGAGCAGCCTTTTAGGCTAATCACACCCATATTTCATTCATCTGATCAAATCATTCGTAAACAAATTGCTGGTTGAAACTTACCCCTGAACTGATGACTCACCAAGGGTCCAATGCAGACCAACAAAACCAGCAACAACCTGAGGAAATGAAACAGACAATGCATTTTAAGAGCCACGGTTGTGATCCGGCTAGTCCAATAAACAAGAAGCAGCATAAAAACAGTACCTTGTACACGAACTCACGAAATATAGTAGCTAGGATCTAAAGTTTTCAGCCACGAGTGCATCCCCTTCTCTGGTTACAATTCTTTGCAAAAAGTTTTCCCCAGTTACACTAAAACCAACCATTCTAATGTGGCTAGTCTTCATTAGCTCTTTGTCGGATTCATTTGCTTCACCTTCCTGCCTAAGGACCTTTACAAGCTCATCTGCAGCATGTACCAAATATAATTCATCAAGCGTCGTAAGGTACTCAATGCCATGAGAGAGCCGCTTCAATTCAGGGCAGTCCAAACACCATAGCCAAACAAGGCTTCCTAGTGCATCTTCTCCTATTTCTACTTGGCTGAGCAGTGGAGCATGTTTTATCTGTAGTTCTGTCAGTCTAGGAAATGACTGCGTAGAGAAGGATAATGTCTTCCCATCATAAGCATTAGAAAGGTCAAGAAAGCATAAATTACGCAAAACCATGAGGCTAGGAAATGAGTTCTCATCAGGTTTGGAGAACATCAGCACTAAATGAGTGAGACAGTTAACGTGTAGCCAGGAAGAGAGAATCTGAGGCATCTGTTTCTTTTTCCAGCTGGCCATTCAGTATGAGTTTAGAAAGAGTTTCCGGTAAACTACGTTGTTGGCAGCACCTCATTTTCGTTTGACATAGTAATTGACAAACTGACAAGATTGCTCAGGTTACGGACAGCACTACACAAGATTAACGAGTGCTCATATACTGTCAGTTTTGGTTCCTCACCCATCAAAAGGGCCAAAAAGCAAAAAAGGATGGGAAAATATCACTAATGTATTTTATAAAGAACATTTCAGTTACCATTATTCGTGCTCATCTACCTAACTACAAAGAAAACAAAATAGGCTAAGGATGGCCATGCGCGGCAAGGCTGCACAATTTTTCTAGTAATAAACAAGCAGGGTAAAAACAGTACCTAGTACATGCACTTCGGAAATAGTAGCTAGGATCGAATCCTTCAGCCAGCGAATTCATTCCCTTTTCTGGTGGCGACTCTTCGCCAAAGTTTTTCCCCAATTACACTATAAACCGCCACTCTAACGTGGCTAATCTTCATTAGCTCTTCCTTGCATTCTTTGGCTCCACCATCCTGCGCAAGGATCTTTACAAGCTCATCTGCAGCATGTCCCAAATATAATTCATCAAGCGCTGTAAGGTACTCAATGCCATGAGGGAGGCGCTTCAGCTCTGGGCAGTCTGCAACCCATAGCTTAACAAGGCTTCCTTGCATTTTCTTCTATTTCCACTTGGCTGAACTGCGGAGCATCACATATAAATAGTTCTTTCAGTCTAGGAAATGACTGCACAGAGAAGCATAATGTCTTCCCATCGTAAGCCTTACAAAGGTGAAGTGACCATAAATTACGCAGCACCATGAGGTTAGGAAATGAGTTCTCATCTAGTTTGGAGAATGTCAGCCACAGATAAGTGAGATTGTTAAGGTGCAACCAGGAAGAGAGAATCTGAGACATCCGTTTCTTTTCTAGCTGCCCAACTAGCAAGAGTATAGAAAGAGTTTCTGGTAAACTAAGTTGTTCCAATGGCAACACTTCATTTTCGTTTGACATAGTAATTGACAAACTGACAAGATTGCTCATTTTACAGACAGCGCTACACAAGATTATTGAGTGCTCACTTGTCACATCGTCAACGTAAAATGTCCGTAACTCTGTCAAAGCTGCAACATCATGCAAAGTCTCTGAGCTAGCTTTGATATTTTGTAGAGTATGAAGTCTTGTCAAGTTCTTTATTATGGCACTAGGCATATTTACTCCACTGTACCGATAGAAATATCCTTCATTGATACTTACAGATGCATGCAGGTACCTAAGGTTCTTCAGTTTTGCTACATTCTTTGGTAAAGATAATAGACAAGTGTTTGCAGCATCCAGTACTTCTAAGTTTTGCAATCTTCCAATGGCCTCTGGTAGAATCTCAATTTGAGTATTTCAAAACCCAAGAAACACAGATTAAACAAGCTGAAGACCTCATTAGGGAGCATCTTTATTTTAGTATCTTGCAGATCCAATGTTGACAACAATTTTGAGGATGTAATGATTGACCTCAGCAAATCAATGCTAACAGAACTCGTAAAAACATAGATTGCACGAAGATGTGTTGCACCAGATATACTCAATGGCATATTAGTGCTATTTATTGATAGTCTACGAGTTACATCTACCGAAAATGTCCCACGACCCTCATAAACTTTACCAAAACATTCTTTTTGCTGCTTTTTGAAGGGCAAGATGGCGGATAACATCATGCATTCGGCAACATATCACTTTCGCCCAGATGCATTTTTTCCACTAGCTTGCAGTAGGCTTCGGTTTAAAAAGATCATTCATGTAGCCCTCTACCACTTGTTCTAGTGTTTTGTTCTCCTCTTCCTTGATCAATCTAGAGGTAATCCAGTGCCTAATTAATCTTCTCCTCTTCAGTTCATAATCCTCTGGGAATATTGCACAATGCAAGAAGCAATACTTTAGTTGATATGGAAGGTCCTCCAAGCTGAGTTTTAGAATACTATCAATACCTTGGAGAACATTATTAGTTGACTGCAATTTAACTCCTTGTACACACTATCCCATTCAGAGTGTGTTGGTTGTTTGAAAGACAATAGACGTCCCATGCATGCAATGGCAATAGGCAAGCCTTCACACTTTTGTAAGAACTTTGTCGCCAAATCATGTAACTCTGATGGGCAACTTTTTTCATCACTATTCCAGAAAGCTGCTTTGCAGAATAAGTTCCAAGAGTGTTTTTGTCCTAGAGGTTCCATCTTAATATCGCAATTACTAGTTGCCAATGATGCAACTTCAAACTTTCTTGATGTGAGGACAAACCTGCTGGTACAGTTTGTCGGAAAGACATCCATGATATAATTAATCCATACATCCTTTTCCCAAACATCATCAAGAACCAAGATATACCTTTTGCCTTTGAGATGTTTCCGGATGATCTCAACTAAGCTTCTAGCTTCCATGTTTTTTTTTTTTTGAGAAGCTCGGGGGACGAAGAGTCCCCACCTTTTCTATTGACCACAGATGACGGGGAGCCCTCCGGTGGGTGGAAAACAAGTGTTGGGTTCAAAGAACCCAATTTACAATGGCCATGACCAAACAAGAGGAAGGGGAGGCGTGAGGGGATTACAACGTTTCTAGAATTGCAACAGTCCTAAAGATTACAAAGGCCTAAATTGACAAAGTGGTGTCGGGTCAAAGCCTTTGTATGGAGCTCAGAATCGTCTCGCAGAGAGTGAAGCTTCTTGGGGATCCGCATTCCCACGCCCGCAAGATGTGTCTTTGTAGATCGCCACCAAGCGCGGCACACTTTCGGCGGCAGATGTCTCGAACACAACGTCATGGCGGTGTTTCCAGAGCTCCCAACAGAAGAGGAGGATCGGGGTGTCACGCGGGGCGGCGCGGCGGCGTGTCGAGGGGCTACTTGTCTCCCGCAGCACCTCCGTCTTCGATATGTTGCCATGGCCCCAACCAATGCGGTCCCAGAACTCGATCGCAAACTGGCATCCAGAGATGATATGATCGGCGTCTTCATCATTCATGCCACAAAGAGCACAGGTAGCATCAGCGAGTATGTGCTTCTTCACCAGGTTTACTTTGCACTGAATCCGGTTTTGAACAAGTAGCCAAGCAAAAAACTTCACCCGGGGAGGAGCGAAGTTGCCCCAGACAAAGGCGAAGAACGGCTTCCGTTGGCCTCCCTGAACAGATGCTCGGTATATTGCTCGGGTTGAAAGCTTGTGCTCCGCGTTCTCCATACCACATATCCTTTCGTCCCCAGAATCATCTAGGACAACTCCGCTGGTCAGCCGTGACACCGCTTGCAGGTCCGAAGTTGCCCGTATCGAGAGTCTCGGTTGTAGGAGATGCCGAAGGCCGGTGGTGAGCACCTCCCTAACCGAAGTCTGCCTCCCAACGTAGTGGCTGTGGAGAGCAGGGAACTTGGCTGCAAGGGGCTGTTCCCCGATCCACAGATCATGCCAGAATGATGTCGATCGGCCATCACCGACGTCCACTCTTGTAATGCATCTATAGGCCGGAAGCAATCCCCGCAGCTCCTCCCAGTGGGGGCCTTCCAGATCACCACTTAGGTCCGCCAGATGAGTATGTTGGAGGACCCAAGTTGCCCACGAAGACGCTCCGGGATTATGCAATCTGTGAATTAGTTTCAGGAGGAGGCAGGCGTTCTGAGTGTCCAAGCGTTTGATATCCAGCCCCCCTTCCTCCTTGGTAGTGCACACCTTCTCCCAAGTCACCAAACACTGCGCCCCAGACGCCATTGCAGTGCCGTTCCACAAGAATGATCGGCGGCGGGAGTCAAAGGCTTCTCGGGCCCCCACAGGGAAGACAAGCGCGCCCATGGCATACGTCGGTAAGCAGCCAGATCGCATTCACCAAGATGCAGCTCGCGGCCGGGTCCGTAGGGACGCCTTCCATCCGGCAAGGTACTTGTCAGCTCTTGCAATCAACGGCGCGAATGCTGACAGCCTGAGTTTGGTGTTCGACAGAGGAAGTCCAAGATATGTCTGCAGGGAAGGCCCCATTTGCTTTGCGGGCAGCATGGAGATCAGGCTGCCCACATCCGCTTCAGGTATGTTCATGGGGACCATGGTGCTCTTATGGAAGTTGATTTGCAAACCGGTGGCCGCCGCGAACTGATCCAGGCAATTTTTCAGGTGCTCCACGTCTGCTGCTTCTGCCCTCAACAATATCAGGGTGTCGTCGGCGTACTGTAAAACCGGGCAGGCGGCATCCACCAGCGGGTGCCGGATGGACATGCCAGCTTTCTTAATCATCGCCTGGAGGACGTCAGCGACGAGGAGAAAGAGGTAGGGCGACAGCGGGTCTCCCTGTCGGAGCCCACGCTTACAGGAGATCCACGGGCCGGGGCACCCGTTCACCAAGACCGCAGATCGGGATGACTCGAGCAGGTCTCGCATCCACGCGCACCAACGGTTGGGGGACCCCCCGGCATGCAAAGACGCATGCGAGAGTCGACCAATCAATGGAGTCGAAGGCTTTAGCAAAATCCAGCTTGAGCATGATCGTGGGGGCTTTCCTCTTGTAACAACACTGAACCAGCTCGGTCGCATACACGAAGTTCTCTGAAATCGAGCGCCCCTGCAGGAACCCGGTTTGGTCCACATCAACCAACTTCTGGACTTGCCTCTGCAATCTGCTCATTAGTATCTTGGTGAGGATCTTGACGGGGCAATTTTGCAGGGAGACAGGTCGGAAGGCTGTCAGGGTGGAGGCGCCCAGCGTTTTAGGAATCAGCACAATGTGCGCTCTGTTAATCCTTTGAAGCTCAACTCGGCCACCATGGAAAGCGTGCAGAAAGGGCATGACACTCTCTCGAACAGAGCCCCAAGCTGCCTTGTAGAAGCTCGGGCCAATACCGTCGGGTCCGGGGGCACTGTTGTTGTTCATCATCTTGATGGCCGCCACAGCCTCTGTCTCTGTGAACGGCGCAGTGAGAGCATCAGCATCCGCAGCTTCTCGTCCTAGGTACAGGGCATCGAGATCAAAACTCCAGTTCGGTGTTATCTGACTGCCGAGCAAGTGAGTGTAATACCCAGTGACTGCTGCCACTTTATCCTCATGACTGAATAACTGCGCATCCTCCACCTCGAGCATCTGGATACGGTTGTTCCTCAATCTTGCTGATGCACGGGCATGGAAGTACCTCGTGTTTGAGTCACCCTCGGTCAAGGCCTTGCACTTGCCACGCTGCTTCCACCAAGCCGCACGCTCCTTGATGATTTGAGAGACGCGCTCCCGGCAGAGATGACGGAGCCTGAACTCCCCTGGAGACAGTGTGCGAGCTTCCTCGTACAGATCCATCAGTAGAACAATGAAAGAACAGTTGTGGTAAGCAATGGGAGGGGAACGGAACTTACGAGCCCAGGAGCGTGCCGCACGCCGTAGAGCCTTGCCGCGAGCCACTAGAACGCCTGCCGCATCACCGGAGGAGACAGTGGCAGAAGCCCAAGCCGAGCAGACAGTGGGGAGGAAGGAGGGGTTCTTGAGCCAGGAGTTTTCGAATCTAAACAAGGCCGTTTTTGGAACAGTGGTGGGGATGGTGGTGATGAGAGGAATATGATCAGAGGTTATCCCCACTCGAGAAGTGAGGGAGGTGTTGGGGAAGGCATCGCTGAATGCCACATTGATCAAGGCACCGGTCAAGGCGAGCGAGGGTGGGGGAGGCGCGTTTGTTGCTCCGTGTAGGCTCGATCCGTAAGAGGAAGCTCGATCGAGCTAGAGAGTTGATGGTTTCATTGAAACGGGAAGCAAGAGAGGTGTTAAAGCCGGGGTGTTCTTATCAAGAGCTGAACGAGTAAGATTGTAGTCCCCAACTAGCGTCCGGGAGCTCCGTCATTCACATCTATCGCCGCCGACTCCGACAGAACGCATCGGTGTCACGGTGGTCCGCCGGCGTAAACATTTGTGATCGTGAAGGTGTAGTTAGAGGCCGTGTGGGTGAACGGCACCATGAGGGTGTAGCGCCCAACGGAAGGGGCGCCAGCCGTTAGCACCGGGGGTTCCACGCGGTGGCCATGCCACCACGGGAGCCGTCGGCATCAGCAGCGGCGAAACTAGCGAGGAGGGGAGGAAGGAGCGGCACTTTGCCGTGTCGGGGAAGACAGCTTTGTCTCCCCGGAGACAAGCAACATAGGGATTAACGGCGACCACCGCGTTACGGACCAAGCACACATTTGTCGGCCGTCGCCTAGACCATGGACGTTCCACGATAAGACAACAAACTCCGGCGCTTTTGATTCATTGAGCACGAACGTACAACAGGTGAGCCCGTGACATTGCGAGGCTGAGAACAAGACAAGACACGATCAACCAAAGCGAGCTAAACCAAATGAGAGAGGGGGAACTAACAATACAACTTGGCGACTAACACGATCAACAACTAAGAACAGAGCTTATGATGGAGACAGCTGGACAAGGCGAGGCAGCGTGCATGGAACCCGCCGACGTCATGGGCGAACGGATCAGCCCAGCAAAGAACGGACACCGCCGTTGCCGGAGCAGAGAGCCCCGCAGCCTTTGCCAGCGCCCAGTCCGAGCGCCCAAGACGTTCTTCCTCTTGAGGAGCTTCGCCCCTTGACTCGCTTGCGGAGAGCGCCCGAAAGACGACGCCCAGCTCTCGCAGTGCCTTGCGTCGAATGGCGGCGCCCACCACCGGAACGAAGCCGTCAGATTCCTTGGCCGCGGAGACGCTTGCTGGCGCGTTTTGGCGGCGGCCGCCTTGGGACGACGCCCACGGGGCTTAGGACGGTTGGCGGGTATCGCCGCAGCGGCAGAGGAGCGAGGTGAGCGAGCAACGCCCCGTGAGGGAGGCGGTGGAGGTGGAGGGGAAGCGGGGTGGGGTCGGGGTTGCCCGAGTCGCTGGAGTGCCAAGGTAGAGCGAGAGGGGGCGCGGGTGCCGGGGGGCGCGGGGGCGTTGCGAGGGAGCGTGATGGTTATGGGGAACACCGGGGTGCAACGCGCGGGAGGGGCGTGGGAAGAGACGGGCGACCGGAGCAGCGCAATGTCGACTCCCGGACTCGGAAGACGTTCGGCGGCCCAGTCCTGGCCAGCCACCCGCGGGCCGGGCCGAGCGCCTGTGGAGGAAGTCCACCGGGGGCCAGGCCGTCCTCGGACTCGCCCAGCGGGCGGTTCCGCCAGCCGGGCGGGGAGGTGGGCGCGGGAAGCGGGCGCATCCCGCCCGGGCCGCCGATCCGCTCCTCCCGGCGCCAGACACGGAGAGTCTCCACCGTGAAGGTGGAGCCAAGGCCACCGCTGAGGCGGTGTCGTTCCCCAGGTAGACATCCTCCCGAGGGCGCGTGTCCGTCTCCCGGGCTATGACCACCCGAACGCAGGAGTAGTCCGGCTCAATGCCGCGAGCAGGGTCCCCCAGGTTGTCCGGATCGATGTCGACCACCGGACCCAGCTTGGCGAAAGCCGCTTTGATCCCCGCCGCATTGTGGTGCTGGCGGGAAGTTCGTGGAGGAGACCGCAGTGAGCCAGGGAAGCCGGATCTGGAAGCGGTAGCGGGCATCCTCGGCGCGCTCCATTGCGACTCTTCCACCGCCATGCACGATGGGGCAGAGGTCGACGACAGTGTCGCGGTCCTCCTTGGAGTCAAACTTCAGGAGTGCGTGGCCCCTAGAGGAGGGGAACATCCTGTAGTGGACCCAGCTGGCCACCGAGAAGACAGCCGACCTGATGAACCGTGCGGGGCTGACCGTCGGCGCGTCCTCGTTGATGAACGCGTACGCCATGAGGCTCGCCAGCGCCATATCCCCCGGGGGCATCCAGACCACGGAGTGGATCCCGGGGGGAGCATCCTCGTCGCTCGAGGCAGGCGAGCCGGTCCGGAACGGAGAACCGTCCGAGTCGACTTCCTCCTCTTCGTCCGAGCCCGCCTACACCGCGCGCGACGTCATCAGCGGAGGAGGCTCCACGTCATCAATGTCGTCCATGCCCCCCCTGCGGGGAGCGGGAGACAGCGGTGGGGGGCAAGGCGAAGGCGGAGACCGATCTCCGCGACCCGACGTGCCCACGTCAGGGACCCTCACCGGGCGGGTGGGAGATCCTGGCAGTGGACCTCGAGGAGGCTCGGTGATCGTCGCTGCCGGAGATCGCGGGAGCGGGGTCGTCGTCGGCCCCCATTGGCACGGTGGCGCCGACAAGAACGCCCTCCGCCAGAAGCGCATCCCCAGCCGGGTGGTGGGGAGGCCGCGCAGCGTCGCCCCGCCAGGAGTGGCTGGGGAGGCGGTAGGCAGCGGCGGGCGGTCTTTGGAGGAGCGGTGTGGCTGGTGGCGGTGGGAGGGTGTGTGCGGGAAGGCGGGGATGGTGGGGGCGACGTGCGGGGGGTGGGGGTGGGGTGGTGGCGAGGCCAGGTGGTCCTGCACCGGCGTTCCATGTGGCGGGAGAAGCCGCACCGACGGCACTTGACGGGATCACGGCAGTCGGCGACTAGGTGGTCGGGAGCAAGGCAGCGAAAGCGTGCAATGTGAGGAGGGCGGAAGGGTTTGGGAGGGGAGGTTTTAACGCTGCGAACCGGCGTGAGCGTAATGTCCCCGATAAGACGGGTACGGAGCCATGAAGGCGGCGTTGGGCTCAAGGGCGCCGCGCCTCGCCACATCGGCGCTAACGCCCCACCGGGCAGCATGCTTTGGAGTGGGGAGCGGGCGGGGAGAGAGAAGGTGTCGAGATGGCGGGGTCGGGAGATACGCGAGCCGCTGCCCCATAGATCGCGTGGGGCAACGCGCTGACCTTCCAGCCGAAGGGACAATTGAACCATCAAGGGTGTCGGTAGGTGGGGTGGGTGCGGAGGGAGTAAAGGCGCAGGGACCGTTGGCCTCGGAACGGCAGCCAAGGCATCCGCCATGGACGAATGGAGCCGGAGCTCGGAGCCCATGCAACGGATAGAGCGCTGAAGAACGATGAAGTTAGCCACCGAGAACGACGCGACCGACGCCGAAAAACACTGGGAACGACCTCCTAGTGCCCTAAGGAACGACGGCGGCGACGTAAAGTGAAACGACGTGAGCATTGCTAGCGATTCGGCTAGAGGGGACTAGAGGGGGGACAAAGTGATCCGCATCACCCCGGCTTAGGGGCGAAACACCAAGGAAGAGAGGGGAGCGATGCAAAGTGGAAGTTGTGGAGGAGGGTTTCTTGGAAGTCGATACCGGGTCGGGAGGGAGGGCGGGGCCGCCGGCGGCGGTCTTGAGTGGCTCGGGGCAAGGCGCTTCGGCACCGAGAGCCGGCGACGTCTCCGGGGGCAACGCAGCGGCTTCCTTTGGCCGAGGGGGTAGGCAATTGGGGGCTTCGGCTGGGGGGAGAGCCCGCCGCCGGGGCGGAGTCGGCGGGGTGGGCGGCGCCGGCTGCGCCGGCGACGCAGGGGGCTGGAGGAGGGTCGCCGCGGGGCACTCGTTGGAGACGCACATCCTCTCGAGTCTCTTCTAGCTTCCATGTTAGTAGCATCGGTTAAAATGCCAAACTCTCTTGCAATCCTCTTTAGAAGGTCTTCAACTTCGTAACTCGTGACACGATTACCCAGGTGCTGCAGCATCAAAATCAAGTTTGAGAATCCTCGTAGACATGGTCAACCAAAGTAGTTTTACCTACACCACCCATTCCCCACACAGTTACTATTTTGTAGTTCTTTTCTTCTAGATCTCCTACTAGCCACTGTTTGAGCTTGGTTGCATTATCTTCAATACCGATTACATCCTCTTCTCTTGCAAAACTGAAATTTTGATAGGTGGATCTCGCCACGATGGTCACTGCTCCCAAAGATGTCCCCGCATTCCTGGGATGACATAACGGACCTTCCTTTTTGCAGCTTCTTCAAGCTCAGCATTGACATCACAGAGCCTGTGAGCTAGACGGTGCCAAACCTTGAGATGCTTGATCCTCTTCTTCATCTTTGCTGCAAATCCTCCATGTTTGTCATCCTCAAGCTTGTACATGAACTCATCAACAACATCCTCGATCTGGAAAGATAGTTCCCGGACCTTATTGATGAAGATGCCTGTAGTATCATCGGTATCTTTAAACTTCTCTGACTCACATAGGTAGGTTTTCATGCTCTCCAGCTCCTCCTTGGCTTTTATGGAACTCGCCAAAGAGACCCTTGAGAGCAGAAGCCTCTTTGCCAAGAAGGGATGAGCCATAAGTTCCTGCCTGGTTCGCCAAGGCCGCACCAAGCTTGACGATCAGCACTCCCACAACAGCCTCAACCATGGTGGTTGTGTTGACTTCCTTGAGTGCTTAGAATCACAGGTGTGCACACGTGGCTGCCATATCCAAATTTCAAAAACCATTTTAGTTCTCGGAGGTAGCTTTATTTGAACTGGATAATCTGAACCTCCAGAGCAAGATTTAGAACTTTACTTGAGAGCAGAAGCCTCTTTGCCAAGAAGGGATGAGCCATAAGTTCCTGCCTGGTTCGCCAAGGCCGCACCAAGCTTGACGATCAGCACTCCCACAACAGCCTCAACCATGGTGGTTGTGTTGACTTCCTTGAGTGCTCAGAATCACAGGTGTGCACACGTGGCTGCCATATCCAAATTTCAAAAACCATTTTAGTTCTCGGAGGTAGCTTTATTTGAACTGGATAATCTGAACCTCCAGAGCAAGATTTAGAACTTTACTTTGAACTGGTGAAAGTAGGTGGTCAGTTACCTGAATAGGAGATGAAAAGAAGTAAGTGATAGTATGCTTCAACGAGTCAGAGGAGGTACGCCCAGCGAGAATCAACTTGAAGCTGTACATGAGTGAATTTTACAAATCAAGTCAATTTACAGAACTTATTTTCAGCTCAAGGATCTAGACATGCATGGGACTGAACAAACTTTGAACCGGTGAAATCTGAGAGGATAATACCTGAATACAAGGATGCCACAAAGAAAGTATGAATGGTTGGAGGTTTCTGGTCCTTATTACATCCACAGTCAATGTCTATGGAGTTGGAGGAGTTGGATCTGGCAAGCAACGATCCTGCAAGGTCAGATGATGATGACCGGTGACAAAGAACTGCGGAAGAGATAGAAAGAGAAGAAGCTGAATCCTCCTGCATCTTAGTGAATGAAGGAAACGAGGAAAAATCTCCTTCAACATCGAATCAGATCCAGTCTTTGGAGCTTGTTTTCAGGTCAACAATACGAAAGTTGGAACCAAAATTGAACAAACAATGAATTGGTGAAATTTGATACCTGAACAAACAGTGAAGCTAGGAAAGTAGCATGCGTTGCAGATGGATTTGTTGTTGCTGAATCCAATGTCAACCTCGCTCCACATAGTGGTTATCTTTTGCGAGCAAAGATGATGCAAGAGGCCCTAGAACAGCGACCAGGAAGACATGTTGTTGCAGCTTCGTGGAAACTGTCTTTACAATGTTGGTCTGCCAGTGATGTTAGTTCTAGTTTGATTAATTATCTTCATGTCCTCTGGGCTGATTGTACTTGGGCAACAACTCTGTACCAGAAACAGAGAAATGGGTTAGAAGGAGCAGGAAGCAATCCAAAGATTTGTTTAAGGAGCAGTTGACTAGAATAAGCCTTTTTTTTTTTGTAGAATAAGATGGTTCTTCTATCCGATCACCTTGCATTTCTTATATAGATAATGATATGATTGTCAATTTGTTAGTCCTTTGTTGGTCATCATGGCAGTTCATGCTGACTTGGTGCATTGTTTCGGTTGATTCATATATATTCCTAATGTTTGTTCATATAGTAATTAGTAACAACTAACAACTAACAAAAGTTGGTTGTTTACAACCAATTGTTATTTGAACAATTGGGCCAGTCCTCAAACCGAAAAATCTATGGATTGCATGAGTAGGCAGTGTTAAAAATCTGAACCGATGCAGTAGTTGACACAGTCACTTCATTTTTTTTTCTTTTTTGCCCAAAAAAAAGAGAAACACTAGATGCCAGAATAAATTTGTGACATAAATTACACAAAATTAACTTGAGTTACCTTTTAGATCCACAATCTGAACCTTTTTTAAAAAAAAAAAAAATAAACAAACAAATTCAACCTTGCAGTGTTGAAACTTCTTCATTTACCTGAATACGAGAAGCTATAGAACAAACACGCGTTGAAGTTGAAGATAAGGCCTTTTTAGTCACGGTTAGCATTGGGGAGTGGGAGGAGCTTCATCGTCAGAGATGGAAAGGGGAAAGTCATGCTGGAAGAAGCCGTGAAAAAACGTCTCTGTGCGTGTAGTATTAGGGGCTGACTGAAAGTTACATAATCATTAATCTGTCAGTGATGGGATGCTGTTTGGTTAAAAGCACCAATCAATGCGTGGGCCATCACCTAATGCATCATCCACTAAGTGAGGGCTGTCTGTCACAAAGCATTAGACTGACTTGGTCACTATAATTTAGACTTGTAGTGTACAGTGTACAGCAGTCCACCAACCTGTGCAACGTTCTCGCTGGAACCCAGCACCACCGAACTGTAGCACCAAAACAGGGCAAGTAAGGCATAAGAACAACCTGAAGAAATTGAAAAAGACACCACTGCCCAGAAAGCTGTATAAAATGAGTACCTTAGGCGTGTTTGGTATCCCGCATAAGGGGATACCTGCACCCGCGGCTGCAGGGTCGGCATGTTTGGTTGCCTGTGCGAGGCTCCCAGCCAGGCCCGCGCGATGCAAACCAGCCCCTCCAGCCAGGCTCGCGAGCTACGGCCAAATCCTCCGTTCCTCCTCAGCCTGTCTCCGCTCGTGCATCCACACTCGCTCCGCTCGTGCTCCGCCTGGCTCGGTCCGTGCGCGGGGAGATGGCGCAAAAACCCTAGGGTCACCGCCCTCGTTCGCGCCATTCACCGCCCTCGCTCCCGCCATTCACCGCCCTATATATCCCCATTCCCGCCTCTTTCCTCTCTTCTTGTCTCTCTCCGTGTGCGCCGCCGGTGGGTGTTCTTCCCCTTCCTCCTCTCTTGTTCTTGTGTTCTTGTTCGATTGCTGGCACTGTAATGCTTCCCCCCCTCTGGATTTCTTGCAGCTGCTGTGGATCTGACCCCTCTCCCACCGCAAGTGAGTTTCCCCCATTTCTTTGTATTTTTGGAGCACGGATTTGCAAACCCTAGGTCTAATATGTTCTTGATTTGGATGCAGGCAAGCCCGATCAGATTTCTGAGGTATGGATCTGTGTTCTTGTGTTTGATTTTCATTTTCTTTGCTAACCCTAACTAACTTGTGTATTATTCTGTTCGCTTTTTTTTTCCTTGCAGATCGACCTCCCTCACCTCCTCGTGGGCTCTTGCTGGTGCTCCTGCTTGTTGACGTGGGTATTTTGTTCATATCCCCCCCCTCTCCTCCCTCCTTGATTCTGTAGCCTGCGATAGTTGATGGTGCGGTTCTTGGTTGATGTGGTTTAACCACCTGAGATGATGATTTCCCTAGCTGTTGCCCTTGCCTGTGATGACTATGGTTATTTTACCTAGCTGTTGCCCTTGCCTGTGATGACTTTGGTTATTTATGTAGCTGTTGCCCTTTGCCTGTGATGATGATTAACTTTGCTGAGCTAGTGCCCATGCCTGTGATGATGATTAACATTACTGAGCATTTGCCCATTGTTGTCCTTAAAATGTTTTTGGCCAGTGATGCATAAAGGTGTTTGATTTATTGATGATTGCCTCATATAGGTTGATGGCCCATTTGGCCAGTGATACTGCTAGATGTTTGATCTGTTCATTCTATCATTAGGTTGAGGCCGTGTCAGCTCATGATACTGCTAGATGTTTGATCTGTTCATTCTATCATTAGGTTGAAGCCATGGGCTTATGATACTACAAGAAGTGTCTGATATTTTGATTTTATCATATATGCTGAGGCCATAGATTTCTGAATCTCCCATTGTTGTTCTTTGATTGCTGGTAGTAACACTGTCCTTAAAATGTCACATTTTTCTAGATGGACTTGCAACAGAAGAGACAAATGCTTATTGCTCGTGCTGCTGGTCTGATCACTGCTATGTACTCCCTTGTCATGGCTAGGCTTAGAATCCTTGAATCTGACCGCCCTAGGATCTGTTATGGTCCTATGTGCATTAGGGATCAGGAGCGTCAGAGGAACCTCTACTTAATGTACAACTACAATGACATAGAGTGTGTTGCAATGCTTAGAATGAGGAGGGAACCTTTTTTCAGTTTGTGCAACCTACTTAGAGACAGAAAACTAGTTCAAGACAACTTAAACTCTTGTGTTGAGGAGCAAGTTGCAATGTTTTTACATATTGTGGGTCACAACCAAAGGTTTAGAGTTGTAAAGCAAAACTGGAGGAGGTCTATAGAGACAGTCCACCGCCACTTCAAAGATGTCTTGTATGCAATAGGTGAACTTAGACAAGACATGATTAGAGGTCCAAGCAATGAGACCCCTGCCAAAGTGGCTAACAGCCATGGATGGTATCCTTATTGGAAGGTAATGAACCCATCATAAACCAGTTAGGATGTTGTTGCATTAGCTCATGTCTTATTGTGCATTGTTGTATGCTATGTAGGATTGTGTTGGGGCCATGGATGGGACATATGTGTTTGCCAAAATTCCACTGAAGATGCAGGCTGCATTTAGGGGTAGAAAGAATGCCCCTACACAAAATGTCCTAGCTGCTGTTAGCTTTGACTTAAAATTTACCTATGTCCTAGCTGGCTGGGAGGGATCTGCTCATGATGCCACTATTCTAGCTGATGCATTGCAGAGGGAGGATGGGTTTAGGGTTCCACCAGGTAATTAGATCATCTATACACATAACAATGCATCTAACTAAACTAAATGATGAAGCTAACTGAAATCTACATTTGTTTTAGGAAAGTTTTTGTTAGTAGATGCTGGATATGCTTGTCGGCCTGGGTTTC
This sequence comes from Hyparrhenia diplandra, assembly GCA_015847255.1. Classification (NCBI taxonomy): domain Eukaryota; kingdom Viridiplantae; phylum Streptophyta; class Magnoliopsida; order Poales; family Poaceae; genus Hyparrhenia; species Hyparrhenia diplandra. The sequence goes on from JADLZK010005511.1 coordinate 645,332, forward strand.
TTCCTCCTTTTCGTGGTGTTAGGTACCACTTAAAAGAAGAATATGGTGTAACACCCCGAATTTTGGCCATTTTAAAATTCGCTAAAAATTCGAACTTTTCGAAATCTCGATTTAATTTGTCGCCTTAACAATATTTTATGGCTTGATTCGAAATCTTGAGGACTAGAATATTAAATTCTACCTCCTTGAATTTTTGAACACATAAAATATTGTAGACTTTAAACCTAAAAGGAGTGACAAATAATTTGGGAAATAATAAAAGAGGAAAGAAATAAAGGAGGAAGAAATTAGAAAGGAAAGGGAAGGAGAAGAAATAGAAAAGAAAGGAAAATTAGAAGGAAGGGAGATCAAGCAACCGGCCCGGCCCAGCCTTTCCCTCCCTCTCTCCTTTCTTTGCCACCGAATGGCCCAGCCCAGCCAGCCATCCCTCTCCTTCTCTCTTTTCCCATTTCACCGCGCGGGCCGGCCCACCAAGCCCACAGCCCGGCCCATCCCTTCTCCTCCTTGGCTCTATGACAGGCGGGGCCCTGGTGCCGGCTTCATCTCCTTCATGGAGCTGACGACCACGGCACAGACCCGCTGGGGCCGTGCTGCCTCCCGCTGTGCCACCATCTCCATGGCGCGGGACCGAGCACAAGAAGAAGATTGGAACTTTCCGCCGACCCGTCCACGTCACCCGAGCCAGCAGGGCATCGCCTTGACTCGCGTACAGTGCCGGCAGCGACTCCGTCCGCGGGATTCCGGCCCCGGCGACCAAGGAACAGGACCCCACGCGCGTGCCGCCATCGCCGTATTAATAGGCAAGGATCGGGGCACGGCGCCTACGCGGACCCGCCACGAGCCGTCCCATCGGCTACCCACCCCTCGCTCCGCTGGCGACAACGACGACAGGGGAGAAGAAGGCCATGTACACCGGTCACCGGAGCCGTACCATGACATGACCACACGGCCAGCTGGTGCCGCCGGCTCACGAGGGACGACGATCGGCGACGAGTGGTCCGGCAACGGCCCGCCGCTGCCGCAGCGGCTCGTCGGAAAATATCCGAAGGGGCGGCCGCGGGGACGCCATCTGGCGGCGAGGCTATAAATAGCCCGGGTGCTCCATCCGACCTCGCCGAGCACCACAAGCTCCGCTGGGAGCGAGAACACAAGGTGCTCGCGCCGGTTCGCCAACTCCCCTCCCTATCCGGCCATGACCGGATTTCCCCAAAGTGGGATCCCGCCGCCGCCGGGCAAGGAGCCGGCGCCGTCGTCGTTCAAGTCGTCGTGGGTCGAATCCGACCCAGCCCGATAAGCTTGCCGCTCCCTCCTCTTTCGAATGCTTCGATTATTTTGCCCTATTGTGCTGTAGCATCGCCTCCGGATCCCGCCGCCGCCGACGACCGCCACACACGCCGCCGCCGTGGGGCTACTCCTCCACCGCCACCCCGGGTCACGCCATCGGGTTCGGGGAAGGGATAGGAGGCCTATGCGCCTCGCGGCGAGCTACGGCCGAGAACGGCCGATTCGGCCAACTCCGGCGAGGGCGCCCGCCGCACGGGAGCCACAGACGGAGGCCGCTGGCGTCGCGGTCCGCCACCGTGACGCCACGTGGGGAAGCCATGGGACCCACTGGTCGGTCGGTCGGGTGGAGTACAGCGCGTGTGCACCCGAGATAAAATGCTATGTACACTCGATTCTGCGTACGGGAAGTTGTAAATGTATTTTTCGGGTGTCGAGAAAAATTTCAGAAAAAATATGTAAATAAACTAGATTACGTGGAGATAATTGTCATGATTTTTATTATATTTTTTCCTTTAATAAAATATTGACATAAAAATCCCACGAGGTTTATTATCGGAATTAAACTTAGGAGGAAAATCATAACTTCCGATCCGTAACTCCGATTTAGGTCAAACCACTTCCAGTATTTTTCTAAAATCGTGCTCTATCAGTTTATCATGATTTCTCTCATTATCACATGGTGTCTTTTATCGCTATTCATTCGCCCTAATATTTATTCGATAATCTCGCCGAACGTGGAAGTAGCCAACGAGGACCTTTATCAAGAGAATTGCAACCCCGATTACATCGCAGAGCGACGACGTATACAACCAAGGCAAGTCCTTACCCCCTTAATCATTACCTAATTAATTAACCTTTAATCATGCATATATATATATATGATGTGTTAATCTGAGTGAATGTTTACACATGCGATGATAACCTCGATTCTAAGCTAAGTGCGTAATGAGCTGGGTGCTTGAGATAATGATGATGCTATGTGCGAGAGGTTATCAGCGATATGTGTTCATGATAATGTTTAATTATAAGTTAAGATATAATAATAAATGAGCGACCAACAAAAAGAGGTGGGTGGTATTAGTCTACATGGAGGTGGGCTAACACGACTCGGGAACCGAGAGTTCTGCGGAGAGATACTTGCCTCTCCCCTAAGGACCGGTTCATAGACCATCTACCTAGTGAGATATCACGTATGACCACACGTCGAGATGGGATGACTTGATCTCATACCCCGTTAGGTCAAGGTATATTGTATGCCTAGGTGGCCGGTGGTAGGCGTAAGGGCTATCGGGAGCGACATGGGGAGAGTGGCCCCATGGTCCGGTTGGCGTGGATGCTGAGTGATCCTCCACGTAAAACTTTTGGCGCAATGTTATCGTATACGAATTATTAAGTTGACGGATGCTGAGTGGTCTTTCGAAATTTGTGTGCTAATGGGATCGAGTGACCTTCCCATTTCCAACCCCGAGAAACCTTTGGTAGAAGATATACCCAAAACCTAGGAGGCATCCGAGCGGGTACGAGGTCTCGTTGGATCTTTTCTAACCACCGATCATGGAAGGAGCTGATCCATCGTGTGGGGAAATTTGTACAACCTCTCTGCAGAGTTTTATTTAAATCTATTCGAATAGCCACGTCCTTGGTATGGGCAAATGCTAGGCCGGATCATCTATGATTAGATTTTCACAATAATGTTGACTAACCTGTTTGTGCTTGTTGTTGATGATAATCTTATCTAAGCTAACCGGGAACTAGTGAGAGCAGTTTTAGAGTCTGCCGCTAGGGCCCAAACCCATAATAACCACCAACCCCGGGGTGTGGACTTGCCGAGTACTTTTGTACTCACCCGTTGTTAATTTTCCGTAGTTAGGCCCGGATGGGGACTTGGCCACGATGACCACGATAAGGCAATGCGGGATGATTAGACGTTTACGCCTTTGGAGTTGCTAGGACTAGGATGTTGACACTAGGGTTTCGACTACGCTCGAGTTGCTTGTGGGTGTGACATGATAGGAGCCACTATGCGCTGTAGCAGACTCTGATAAATAAATAATTAGCCACAGCATGGCTTTGGTTTGTCCACCGTTGTGTAACCTCTAAGATAGTGACCCTCGCGTCACTTATGTAAGACCTTATTTATCCTATCAATAAAAGCTTCGGCACTTTTTATAAATAAATCTATGTCCACTCTTGTCTCATAAAACGTATTAGCGCTTGATCCTGGCACTAATACGTGTAATTAATGACCCATTAAAAGTGGGGCGTGGCGAGTGGTATCGAGCCGAGCTTGACCGTAGGATGAAACCCTAGGTCCGGATACACAACCAAAGATAAACACACACCCAAAATTGCTCTTGAACTTTCATGTGCAAAACTAATCCAAATTTGCGGAAGTGTTTTTGTGTTGGCATTTCTTAACGCAATCACAAAAGAATGGATTAAGACCCACTCTTAGGACGGCGCCCGAAATGTATAAATGGTATCTATCTAATAAGTTAGCTTGGATGTGGAGTTAATCTCACATTCCAATAAAAGTCAGAGCGGAGAGTTAGTAAAGTTAGACGGTGTTAGTCATGGTGTGTGACTTCTGTAACATTATCTATGGTGGAGTTAATCTCACCATGATAGGCACAAAAGCTATACCACACGTTCTAGCATTGCCTACGAAACTAGTCTATCACCCTAGTTAACAACGCTAAGAAATGCACGATGGTATTCTTAATATGACACTTGATTCTCTTGCAATGAATATGAATATGGTATCTACAAGCGCACAGATAGAAACACCAATGTAGCACTTCACCGGGAGTAAGTCCAGGTATCGTATTTATATATTACCACAAGGAAGGGGTAGGTTATGGGTAGATTGATTGAGGTCACATGCAGTGTGGTAAAGTAGAATAACCATATGTAGTCTAACTACTCTGAACAGGGGTAAGTCATATAAAGATAATAAAGATAAATGATAAGTGCCAAGTCAAAGATCATCGTATGCCACTAGAATCTGTCATAGAAGGGCAAATAGATGGTATAGGTAGCATAGACAGAATATTCCTATGTTACTCCTACTTATATGTCAATGCATACTAAGATTAGTGCAATACACCTAGCAATCATGGCAGGAAAGCAATATATCTACACATGGTGAATATTACTAAGGAAGATTAGGAACAAAACCATACCATAGTAACAAAGTTCAACTAGCCCTACATTCGGGGGGTGGACTCCAAAGGACTCAATGGGAGTATCACATCCACGATCTACCACACGTCCCGAATATAGGGTGATGTCGCAGGCAAACGTTGTATAAATACCACGTTTACACATTGTTGACCACTCACCCAAGATATCATTAAGTGAGCGCTATACGACTCCATGCTTGAATATAAAGACAATCTAGCTATACTAAGCATATAATCATAATAGACATTGAAACATATAACTAAGAATATAATCATTAAATAGAATAAAGTCATGGCAATTGTATTCTAACAAATACTTACAAATGAGATACAAGAGAGAAGCCACGTGAAGCTTCACTCCCCGCTACTTCTTGACTATCAGGAATCCAAGACAATACTTGACTTCTTCTAGAGACTTGCCTAGATAGCTAATGCTCTAATATGGTGGAACTAGGGCTTGGGATCTTGACTTGATGACTTGGAGTTGGAATGAATTAGGGTTTCACCCTGGGGGCAGGGGGTCTTGTTATATAGCCCTAGGCAATGCATGACAGCCCTTGGATCAAACCGTTCTTGAGCAACGGTGTAGATATCTTCTTAATGGCGGTTGTGAACCGACCTTGAAAAACGTAGGCCGACAGGGGGCCCCACGGCGGCGGCCGCCGCCTGGGCCCAGGGCGGCCACCGGCCCATCTTGGTCTTTGAGCCCAAAACCACCACGGTTACGTAGATCTTTTTGATAGCTTTCCAGAGAGGGGTGGTTCACTGAAAACGGAGTCCGGATGAGAAAGTTATGGCCGTTTTAGTGAACTATGTTCTGCAGGTGATATCTTTTGATTCTGGACTCTGAATATAGCGAACAATATATCCGTTTCGATCGTCTCAACGAGCTCTTTGCAATGGTGAAATCTTGGAATATATTTAGAACATGTTTATGCTTCATATGCCTTGCAAACTCTAGGCTTTTCCTGTTTAATCCCTGAAAATATATAAATCACCAAAACTCGTGGAATCATGTTAGTAAAGCCCCTATACTATGTTGATATTCATTTTAAGCCCTTATTTTCATTTTAAAAACCTCTATATTTTATGCTATAAGGTATACCAACAAGCTCCCCCAAGCTTACCTCTTGCTAGTCCCTAGCAAGACCATGTTTGTTGGATCAAGAGTTTCGCAACGCTTTCACACCTCAAAAGTACACATGCTTTCAAACAAAATTTCATCTCCGGATAAACTATTTGAACCTTCAACTTACCCATATTACCTTTAATCATGGAGCTTGTAGCCTTTTCTTGTGGTCTTGGGCAATTGAAAGATAGAACAATCAAGTCAAGCACTAGGTCTCAAACTCTTTGTTCAACCATCATTCCGGAGTTTTTGCTAATTTTCGAAATAAAACTCAAAGTCCCTTCAGTATGACTCTTTCAAGTCTCTCATATGTGGTACTGGTGGATCCTTACTAAGGCAATAAGGTTGTTTTGCCTTTCTCTCATAGTATGTGGTATTTTTGGATTAAGGCAGTAGGACACTATGCCTTCTTCTCTCTCACCCTATATCTAAAGCTTATATATGGAGTTTATAGGTGGGGAGAAAACTAAATACTTACTAAGCATGTATTGTAAGTTCAAACAATGGATCCAAAGTCATGAGTCACACTGATGCATGTACATGATGAATGGAATGAATATGATGAGAAAAAGTCTAATTCTCTTCTAGCTCTTTGAAAAGCCATCTCTCTTTTGAAACTTGAAAACACTTGAGAGAACCTGGGTTGCATTTCTTTTTATTTTTCTTTTATGGAGAGGCGGGCATCTAAGTACCCATTGTTTTCAGCGGACACTTGTCCATTTTTTTTTAACTCTCCTTTATTCTCTTTTTCTCTTAGGGAGGTAGGCTCTACTCGTCCATAGGACACTTGTCCATTTTTCATCCCCCTTTTCTCTTTCTTTTTTTTTTAAGACAACCCAAGTCTCTTTTTGCAATACTTTTTGGAGATAGACTAGAGCTTATAAGATTGTTGACTAAAATGGAATATTTTTGGTTGCTCTTCTCCCGGGACAGGAGTGGAACATAATTGGCGGGTATATAGTGGATGTGTATGGTGGATGCGTACTTCCGGGATAGAAGCAAAACATATATATGAGTGGAGTCTAGTGGAATGGAATATAGATGTGGTGGATGGATGGAGTGTACATCAGCATGATGACAAGTTTCTAAGGGTCGACAAAGATTGACCAAACTCAATGCAAAAGCAAGTAGCCTATATATATATATCCAAAAAGGTTTTCCTAATCTATGGAGCATGTATATATGGCTGTGGTAGGAGTTTCAACACTCTGTCATACAGGAACTTATCATGTGTATTTGTATAATTTTCAAAAGATAAATCTCCAGAAATCTAGTGTCACTAGGAGTAAGAGAAATAGCAGCTCAAAACTTTCATATATCATATCCGTCAATTACCTAGACTCTAGAGCAAGCATTTGCAATCCACAGATTTCAGGTTCGAGTAAATCTCAAGTCAAAGCAGTTTTACAATTAAGCTTCGAGAGAAATTAAGCTTGAAAGCTAGGTACTTGAAAGGAATTACGACGGAGCAACTATTCATCATCTCCTTTATTTTTAAGTTCTTTTTAGTTGAGCAAAAGCGTAAAAGGTGTACACTCTCTCTTGATCATTTTATTCATACTATAACAAAGACTCTTTAAAGACTATATAGACTCACTCTAACGAACCAAAGCAAACTAAGCGAACCAAATATCTAGCTAATAATAATAGTAGTAGTAGAGATACTTATCGGGATAATTGGGGGTGCTCTCCCCCAAGCTAGATTGGAATGTCGGGTTGATGATATGGAAGTTGAGGTAGATGGTGACAAGTGGTGTCGGCTCATCATGTCTCTCTTCCTTCGAAATCTGCTAAACTCAAATAGACAACAAAGCTAGTGGAACTTGATTAGGCGTTAGAGTTTAGCCACGTTACTTTTGTCACCGGGACACACTTAGCAAAAGACATCAAATATATTTTTGGATTTTCTTATTTTGTATGCAAAAGAAGATAAAGAACTTATGAATGCATCTTTATTTTATTTTTATGCCACCCAAGTAAATATCTCCGAGGGTGTTAAACCTCGGATTTACTCACATGGGGCTTTAGGTTTTGACATGGTAAAACATTAAGCATTTTTATTGTCTTTTCAAATGCAATTGGGAAAGGGAAATATGCTATGCAATTAATGAAAGTAAATATGCAATGCTGGGAATTAAATATGGATAACTTACCGAGTTACCTTTCGGCGAGGGTTCGGTGAATTAAAGTCCTCCGAACAAGACTTCTTACCTTACTCACTTCTCAAGTGCATTAAGATCTTGGCGGTTGCGTCTCTTGAGATAGTGATTTCGGAGGATGGCATCACCCTTCTTCTTTGTTGGTTCCATGGTTTGAAGTGAAGCTTTGATAGTGGAAGCGGACAACATCTGGTTTAGTGTGCATACTTCGTGGGTTCGGGACATATACTTATAGAATTTTGGGGAGTGACAGGCTTCTCCACATTTTGCTCAAAGTGTGTCCTGTTTTGCAAAGACAAGGTAGAGATCAAGTGCATGGGCCCCGTTGGTGGGAAAACACCAATGAGAACCATAACTTTATTCATTATTCTCTAACCTTAGGCACATTAAACAAGATAGAGTTAATGTTTATTCTGTTTTCTTTCTTTATGACAAGGGTGATAAGATCGTGAAATTGGGCATCGAGTGGTTTAATGATTATGATTATCTTCCTAAACAGGATGCGCAACGTTTTGACTTATACGGTTGGGGACTATGAGATCGGGAGAGTGGTGTCCGGGAACAAAGAACTAAACATGTAGAGTTAAACAAGATGTATAAGGGTAGGTTATAGCTCCAACATGTTTGATTCTTTATTTATGAACATGCCAAAATTAAGGAAAAGCTTAGTTAATGATAACTTACCTCAAGATGTTACCTTTTATTGGAACGTGACGGATCTTGTAACACCTTGAAGCTTTTGTTACTTGGCCTCTTGTGTATCTTGTTCCTAACTTATCTCCCTTTATATCATCCTTTCTTTCTTGTCCTTTGAATTGTGTTAGGACCTTTTTGCTCCTCTTATGGTTTGATTCTGTGTCATTAGTGGACAACACATACCCGAAGGAATATACAAGTAGTAACAAGGATAGTGTTGTCACGGGGCTAAAGGTCACTTTCTATGCTACCGAAAAAGTTTTGGTCAAGATTTTAGCATAGATCATTTATCTCATGTTTAAGTATTCACTTTGCTTTTCTAAAGGAATGATTTTATTCAACCTTAAGTTTAATTTTCATGCAACAAAATCATTCAAACTTGTGGAAAAGAGCAATAGTGAATGGAGAGGTTTCAAACTAGCGTGTGGAGTGACGAGGGTATGTGAAGAGGAAGAGATTTGCCGGATCATTTTGTAGAGGAATTGACCTTCCTCCCCAAGCTTGCTCCTTGCATGCCGACTGTTCTTCTTTGGTCGTTCATAATTAGTGTAACTATTAAAGTACAAGCGTGCCTTTCTCCATAGGAAACTGGAAGTGGATCTCTCTCAATTGGATGTAGATGATGGCGCACGTGGTGTTGAGGAATGGTTTCCCTAGCACTAGTGGTGGATCCTTTTCTTCCCCCATATCCATGACTCAGAAGTCGGTAATGACATAGTGCCCATTGATTTGTATAGGTGCGTCTCTAGCAATTCCTTCTGGAAATCGGCATGATTTGTCCGCCATCCGCATTTGCGCATATGTTGGGTACAAAGGCATCTTACCAAATAATAATTCATATATTACCTTTGCCATTGGGTTGATGTCGGATCCCATGTCAATAAGTGTTGTTGAAGGTCAACTGGTTGATGGAACATGCTATGGTCGGGACGCCTGGATCTTCTTTGTAGGCTGAGCCTTCTTGTTCTTATTCTTGTCCCTCTTTTTGTTGATGGTCTTGATCATAGGTTCTGGTGTCAACTCATAAAGGTACGGTGTTCGTGGGTGAGCAGGAGATGTAAGTGTCTTGTCCTTGAAGTTGAATCTCTCCTTTATCCCCTTGATGGTGAAGCAGATTTTTGAACTGAAGGTGTAGATGATAGCTTTGGCCGTGCTCAAGAATGGTCGGCCTAATATGATTGGTGCCCTTTCATTTCTTCATTGTTCCAATAACCGTAAAGTCTGCTGGCACGTACGAGTGTCCAACGATACTTCACATCTTCAAGTATTCCTTTGGGGTAGCTGGGTGACTGGTCTGCAAGCTTAGTCATGATGCTAATGCTTGAGCCAAAGTCACATAGCGTGGCCTCAATGGTGTGGTGTGGGTCTAATTCTGATGGGGATGACGGTCTCCCTAGATCTTCTTTATCAGGTGGTAGGGAGTCATCTTTTCATCCTTTCTTTCAAACTCTTTGAAGTAGAAACCTTGGTAGCTGGGCCTCCGTTGGTTCCAACCTTGATTCTGTTGAGGATGATAGTTGTTGTTATTGTTGTAGCTCACATCCTCTTCAATCTTTGGGCAGTTATTGACTGTGTGCCCTCTTTAAGCTGGTGCATTCCTCTTGATCTCTTGTAGGGTTGACATTCTCGTTCCATCTCTGGTTGGAAGGTATCTTCTCCACAAGTTCAATAGATTTAATGATAGGAAAGCACCTCAGCAACAACATCCATGGTCTCACGAGTACTTAGTTGAACTCATAGTAGAAGGTCGGCGTGAGTAGCCAATTCTCCATCCCGTGATGTGGTTATTCAGAAATATAATCTTGGAAGTGCTCCCACACTTCTGGGATAGATTCTTCATGTTGTTGCTGGAAATTGGATAACTTCTCCGTAAGGCACTTGTATTGCCTATAGGAAAGAACTTGACTAGGAAGGCAGTAGAGAGAGTGACCATGTAATATTCTTATTTATCAGCGTAAAACCACTACTTTGCCAGACTATGGAACCTCCCGCAGCTACAGTTTGTAGAATAAATAAATAAAACTGTAGCAAGCAGTCATTGTCACGGCAGACTTAGCGTAGCATCATGTCAATGTCAGTAGTGTTCGCATGTTTTCGCGACGTCTTAATAGTTGTTATGTATGATGCACCCTGTGTCATGTGTAGAGACTATTGAGATGTGTTGAACATTTCGTGTTTCATAACCTATTGGCCTTTATTGGATTTTATTGCTATTTGCCTCTTCTTTTGATCCGCGAACACCATCTTACACTTATTGCTACCACAGCAATTTGATGGAAAGACGGTCTAGCAGGATCCGTGAGCGACGCGAGAGAGCCACAGCTATGGACCACCATGAGGAGGAAGCCGTACCTCCAAGGAACGGGGGCGCAACGAGGGCGGCGAGCAACCTAGGCGCAACCGGGGCATTGAAGATGAGAACGAAGTGAACCGGCCTAGAAGAAATGAAGAAGCACCACCACCACCATTACCCAATTTGGCGAAGTGATGGATCGCCGACACAACCGTTGGAGCGGCTAAGCGGGAAGAAGGGACAACGATAATGGACACGGAAGAATGGCAAAGCATTTATGTGACTACGCCCACCTACGTTCGACCTTGATGGGGATGACCCCCTAGCAGCGGACGATTGGCTACGCCAAATCATTAAAAAGTTGGACGCAGTTAGGGCAAGCCCAGAGGAAAAGGTTATCCTAGCCGCCCATCAACTCGCAGGGTCAGCTAGCGAATGGTGGGACAACTATCAGGAGGCAGTAGAAGACCCATAGGCGATCACATGGGAAGAGTTTGTGGAAGAATTCGTCGCTACCACATTCGGAAGGTATCATACGCATCAAGGCGGAGGAGTTTCGCGAAATAAAACAGGGGAGCCATGATTTGTTCCCCAATATATTCACAAGTTCATGAAGCTAGCGCGCTATGCACGGATGAAGTAGACACCGAGAAGAAGAAGATGGAATGCTTCGCTAGAGGACTTAATGACGCCTTTACGAACAAGTAGCGTGCCACGAATACACCGGTTTCAACACCATGATGAACAAGGCCATCATAATAGAAGAAGAAAAGATGAAGATCGAACGAGAGAGGAAACGCAAGACCATAGTACCAGAAGGACGCTATCCAGGGAAGATGTAGAGGACTCACTCCTACAACAGTGCACCACCAAGATTCCAGCCAATTACGCAGTTCCGAGCGCCAGAAAACAACAACAACAACTACTACCGTAGCAAAGAACGTCGAATGATCCAAAGAACAACAATGGGTTCGAAAGGGAGGCTTCCTAGGAGAACCGGCTGCGCTATGGATGCCGAGAACCAGGCCACCGCATTGCGAATTGCCCCATCATATACCCCAAAAGTGCCCTCGCCTCATCCATTTGCGAGCAACGGGACCGCCGCCCTCGAGTAGTACGCAACACCTCTCAGAACTCGGGCGCACCAAGAAATGCCCCAAGCTATGGCCAAGGCCGTCTGAATCAAGTCCACACTAGAGGACATGCAGGCAGCGCCAGACGCTACCTATGGTGAGTTTCTAGTAAACTACCCCTGCACCCATGTTATTGATTCCGACACCTTGCATCGTTCATAGTCGATCGCTTAGTTCAGCGGCGTTACTAGCCGATCCCTATCGTAATTCGCGCACTAGAGCGATGCCTAGCACACGCTAAACCCTGGTGTCCGAAGAACGGCGGGAATCTCGAGGACGAGATTCTCTTAAGGGGGGTAGGTTTGTAACACCCCGAATTTTGGCCATTTTTAAAATTCGCTAAAAATTTGAACTTTTCGAAATCTCGATTTAATTTGTCGCCTTAACAATATTTTATGGCTTGATTCGAAATCTTGAGGACTAGAATATTAAATTCTACCTCCTTGAATTTTTGAACACATAAAATATTGTAGACTTTAAACCTAAAAGGAGTTACAAATAATTTGGGAAATAATAAAAGAGGAAAGAAATAAAGGAGGAAGAAATTAGAAAGGAAAGGGAAGGAGAAGAAATAGAAAAGAAAGGAAAATTAGAAGGAAGGGAGATCAAGCAACCGGCCCAGCCCCCGGCTTTCCCTCCCTCTCTCCTTTCTTTGCCACCGAACGGCCTAGCCCAGCCAGCCATCCCTCTCCTTCTCTCTTTTCCCATTTCACCGCGAGGGCCGGCCCACCAAGCCACAGCCCGGCCCATCCCTTCTCCTCCTTGGCTCTATGACAAGGGCGGGGCCCCGGTGCCGGCTTCATCTCCTTCATGGAGGCGACGACCACGGCACGCACCGGGCCCGCGGGCCGCCGTGCCGCCTCCCCGTGCCACCATCTCCATGGCGCGGGACCGGAGCACAGCGGCGAAGATTGGAACTTTCCGGCCCGACCACGTCACCCGAGCCAGCGGGGGCATCGCCTTGACTTCGATTGTCTGATGCGGTAGCGACTCCGCCCGCGGGATTCGACCCACCGCGACCAAGGAACAGGGACCCACGCGTGCCGCCATCGCCGTATTAATAGGCAAGGGACCGGGGGCGGCGCCTACGCGGACCGCCACGAGCCGTCCCATCGGCTGCCCACCCTCGCTCCGTTGGTGACAACGGCGGCGAGGGGAGAAGAAGGCCATGTACACCGGTCACCGGAGCGTACCATGACATGACCACACGCGGCCCGGCGCCACCGACTCACGGGGACGACGACCAGGCGGCGGTGGTCCGGCAATGGCCACGCTCGCCGCAGCTCGTCGGAAAATATCAGGGGCGGCCGGGACGGCCCACCGCGGCGCGAGGCTATAAATAGCCCGCCGGGTGCTCCATCCGAGCCTCGCCGAGCACCACAAGCTCCGCTGGGAGCCGAACACAAGGTGCTCACGCCGGTTCGCCAACTCCCTCCCTATCAGGCCACGACCGGATTTCCCCCCAATTGGGATCCCCGCCGCCGCCGGCAAGGAGCCGAGCGCCGCCGTCGTTCTAGTCGTCGTGGGTCGAATCCGACCCGCCCGGAAGCTTGCCCGCTCCCTCCTCTTTCGAATGCTTCGATTATTTTGCCCTATTGTGCCGTGTAGCATCGCCTCGGATCCCGCCGCCGCCGACGACCGCCACGCACGCCGCCGCTGTGGGGCTACTCCTCCACCGCCACCCCGGTCACGCCATCGGGTTCGGGAAGGGATGGGAGGCCTACGCGCCCCGCGCGAAGCTACGGGCCGAGAACGGCCGACATTAGGCCAAACCGGGCGAGGGCGCCGCGAAGACGGGAGCCACTGGGACGGAGGCCGATCGTCGCCGCCGCCCGCCCACCGTGACGCCGTCGTGACGCTGCCAATGAGGCGCCAAAGACGTGGCCTCCCCGGCCCACTCTCGTCTCGCGTTACGCCGCCCGTGGGGAAGCCATGGGACCCACCGGTCGGTCGGTCGGGTGGAGTACGGCGCGTGTGCACCGAGATAAAAATGCTATGTACACTCGGTCCCGCATTAATGTGAAGTTGTAAATGTATTTTCCGTGTGTCTAAAAATTCCGTAAAAAATATGTAAATAAACTAGATTACGTGGAGATAATTGTCATGATTTTTATTATATTTTTCCTTTAATAAAATATTGACATAAAAATCCCACGAGGTTTATTATCCGGAATTAAACTTGAAAATCATAACTTCCGATTCGTAGAATCCGATTTAGGTCAAACCACTTCCAGTATTTTTCTAAAAATCGTGCTCTATCAGTTTATCATGATTTCTCTCATTATCACATGGTGTCTTTTATCGCTATTCATTCGCCCTAATATTTATTCGATAAACTCGCCGAACGTGGCGAGAGCCCGACGACATATACAACCAAGGCAAGTCCTTACCCCCCCTTAATCATGACCTAATTAATTAACCTTTAATCATGCATATATATATATATATATATATATATATATATATATATATATATATATATATATATGATGTGTTAACTGAAAGTGAATGTTTACACATGCGATGATAACCTCGATTCTAAGCTAAGTGCGTAATGAGCTGGGTGCTTGAGATAATGATGATGCTATGTGCGAGAGGTTATCAGCGATATGTGTTCATGATAATGTTTAATTATAAGTTAAGATATAATAATAAATGAGCGACCAACAAAGAGGTGGGTGGTGTTAGTCTACATGGAGGTGGGCTAACACGACTGAACCGAGAGATTCCTCGCGAGAGATACTTGCCTCCCCTAAGGACCGGTTCATAGACCATCTACCTAGTGAGATATCACGCATCTGACCACACGTCGAGATGGGACGACTTGATCTCATACCCCGTTAGGTCAAGGTATATTGTATGCCTAGGTGGCCGGTGGTAGGCGTAAGGGCTATCGGGAGCAGACATGGGGAGAGTGGCCCCATGGTCCGGTTGGCGTGGATGCTGAGTGATCCTCCACATAAAACTTTTGGCGCAATGTTATCGTATACGAATTATTAAGTTGACGGATCTTGAGTGGTCTTCGAAATGCCGTGGTGCTAATGGGATCTTTGAGTGACCTTCCCATTTCCAACCCCCGAGAAACCTTTGGTAGAAGATATACTGAAACCTAGGAGGCATCCGAGCCGGTACGAGGTCTCGTTGGATCTTTTCTAACCACCGATCATGGAAGGAGCTGATCCATCGTGTGGGGAAATTTGTACAACCTCTCGTAGAGAGTTTTATTTAAATCTATTCGAATAGCCACGTCCTTGGTATGGGCAAATGCTAGGCCGGATCATCTATGATTAGATTTTCACACTAATGTTGACTAACCGTTTGTGCTTGTTGTTGATGATAATCTTATCTAAGCTAACCGGGAACTAGTGAGAGCAGTTTTAGAGTCTCTGCTAGGGCCCAAACCCATAATAACCACCAACCCCCAGGTGTGGACTTGCTGAGTACTTTTGTACTCACCCGTTGTTAATTTTCCAGAGTTAGGCCCAGATGGGGACTTCGGCCACGATGACCACGATAAGGCAATGCGGGATGATTAGACGTTTACACCTTTGGAGTTGCTAGGACCAGGATGTTGACACTAGGGTTTCGACTACGCCGAGTTGCTTGTGGGTGTGACATGATAGGAGCCACTATCTTGTGAGCGCACTCGATAAATAAATAATTAGCCACAAGATGGCTTAGGTTTGTCCACCGTTGTGTAACCTCTAAGATAGTGACCCTCGCGTTATGTAAGACCTTATTTATCCTATCAATAAAAGCTTCGACACTTTTTATAAATAAATCTGTGTCCACTCTTGTCTCATAAAACGTATTAGCGCTTGATCCTGGCACTAATACGTGTAATTAACGACCCATTAAAAGTGGGGCATGGCATATGGTAACGGGAACCACCCAACCAACCACAAGGAGTCGTTTCAATTTGAGGCACAGCAGCTTGAGAGTGACTGTTGAAAGGGCTTTTGGGTCCCTTAAGGGTCGTTTTCGCATCATTGATACCAACAAACCTTTCCATCGGTACAAGACACAAGTCAAGCTGGTTATTGCATGTTGCATATTGCATAACTGGATCATTAGTTTTGGGGCTGATGAGGTAGTTCATGAAGAGTTCTCTTGGGTCCCAAATCCCACCAATCAGCCCCACCCTAACCATATGGATGACAACTGATTAGCACCGGTGTGAGGGACTGATAAGGGGTTCAAAGAAGTGCACCTCAATAAGGTTGCCAAGGCCTTGACAGAGTTTTGTGGTCAGGAGGTGACTAGTAATCAGGTGTACAACCACCTGAGGAAGTGGAGGCAGAGATGGGTGAAGCTGTCCAAGCTTAGGGACCTCAGTGGAGCTCTATGGGATGAGGACAGCTGCATGATTGTTCTTGAAGAGGAGCACTACATTGGTCACACCAAGGTATGCTCCATTCCTCAACAAGCCAATCCATTGCCTTATTGTTATTCATTACTAACACACTTGACTGGTTTGTGCAGGACCACCCCAATGATGCTCCATTCCTCAACAAGCCAATTCAGAACTACAAGCAGATGATGCTCATCTTTGCCAATCAGCGGGCAACAGGGAAGTGGGCTATGGGTTCCAATGAGCCACTTGGCACACCTTCTGATGGGGCTGAGAGCTCCCTCAAGACTGATGCAACTGTGCTCCTTCAAAGTGGCAAAACTGAAACTACTGAGGGTGTTGCTAAGCCTGAGGTTCGAGCTGGTAACAAGAGGAAGAGGACCTTGCTGTCTGATGAGGATGTTGGAGTGCTTGCTGGAATGAATGAGGCAGTGAAAGATGTTGCTGATGCTATCAGGTCTACCAAGGTTGAGGATGTGCACCCTGAGCTGTATGGTCATATCATGTTCATTCCAGGCTTCACTGAAGAAGCCCTCATGTTTGCTTATGGTCACCTGCTGGACAACAAGGCACTTGGCACATCTTTTGTGCAAAGTGGTCCGAGGATCACAAGGTGCCGTGGCTGAGGAGCCATTTGGCCAAACACTACTATCCGTGAGCCGCCTTGGCGTAATGAGGTTGATCCTTTTGTGAAACTCGTGGATGCCGGTGGTGTGCGGGGAGGCTACTTTTGTGCCTAACTAACAACAACTAGTGGTTATGTAGTGGAGGTCGACTGTTCTTTTGTGTAGTTCATCTCAGTCCTTACATACTAACACTAACATATAGTTAGTGTGTTAGATAGCCCCCGCACATGCTCCCTAGATCAACCTAGCTGGTGGAGTTATTTGAAACCGATGGCAATCGACCTTATGTCCATTGCCAATGATGTTGTTATTTCATTTCGAGAACTTGCTTGTTGCCCGTGATACAATGGTCACCTATGATGATGATCCGAGCACATGCCTAGTGCCTATGATGCTGTTTTCATTGAAATGTGCACATGTCCATTGCCTATGAAGTGTTTATCGTGTCCGAGCACATGTCCATTGCCTATGATGTCGTTTTCAATTGTTTTTCTACATTTAATCTCTACCGTGGATTTTGTTGTCCTAAACTTAATGCGGGGCTGTGGCATGTGCAATGATGTTCACATTTTCAATTGCCTCTCGATCTATTTGATTATACCGAGCACATGCCCTTTTTTGTTTAGCTATGGCTTGGTATGTTGTTCATGTTGGCAAGGTGCCCGGTGTCTATTCCAACCGGGCCGATGCACATGCTCAAGTTGATGGTTTCAAGGGAAACCGCTACAAAAAATACAACACAAGAAATGAAGCTTTCCAAGCTTTTTATGGCCATCTTCCCGACAATCCACCTCTCCCGCAACCTCTCAATCCACCGGTGCTCCAAGATGGTGGATCTCGGCAACTTTCCCTTGTGCAAGATTTCATTTATACTTGTAATAGTTGTGGTTATGGCCTTGTTAGTAGCATGGTTCATTTGGAAGTTCATGTAATAGTTGTGGTTATGTCCGATTTGAAACTCATGTAGAAACTTGCCCTCGCACATGAACCGAAGGTGGTAATGTTACCACACTTCATGCGGGGAGTAGCTAGAACTTGATTATGCATGCAACCAAACAAACATGCCTCAGATCCGAGAATGCAATTGTCCAAGTACATGCAGCAAACAAACACCTTCGGCCCGCTCGGGCCAAGGCATGCAGCAACCAAACAAGCGACCTTGCATGCATTCAACCCGGTAAATTGCATCCTCGGGGTCGCCTAGAGCTGGCCTGGTTGGGCTGAGAAGGCAACCAAACACGCCCTTATTGAGCATGTGCTATAGGCAAGTTAAGCGAAAAACCAAATTGAAGAACTTGCGGGATAGGGGATGACCAACTACCCCGTCTCTCGTGACACCAATATACCAGGTTCGTGAGAAAAACAAACATACCAAAGTTCGGGAGAAACCATCAATCGAGATACAAAGACGTTAATATCCAAAGAAAACGGAAACTAAAGGCTCGTCACTTCGATTATTGACCTCGGAGAGACCGACCACCCGTTGAATCGCTGATGAGAAAGTGCCACACCGCCCTTGACCACCTGCTCGTCGGAGGGGCCTCCGGCGCCGGCCGAGCGCGCCAACGGAATCGACGAGGCCGCGGTGGCCGTAGTCCCGCACGACCCAGGGCGATGGGGCTGCAATGTTGCATAGGTTCCTCTCCATGACCCCGCAGACCAAAGGCGAGAGAGGAGGGTACCATTTTGGTCCGGGGGGGCTAGCAATCGGGGGCGGGCTAGGTGCTGCACCTATGGAGGAGGCCCGGGGCCGTGGTTGGGATGGGTGGGAGTGCGAATGGGAATGAGGGAGGTGGATGGGGTGGAGAGCGGCGACGGTGGCGGCGGCCATGGGAGCCGGCCAGCAGCAAAGTGGAAGGGAGGAAGACAGGGGGTGGACACGCCACTTACATGCTAGCCCCACGTAAAAAGGAAGGTGATTCAGATATTTTTTTCCTTGTTTTTTTTTTTTCTCAATCAAGCAAAAGGATTTGCGCGTCTCGCCCAACGCCGGCGACGAGGGTGTGGAGGTAAGGTCCGTTCTTGGATCTCGTTTAGGAGTGTTCGGCCGGGCGAGGTCTTCGCCTTGGTGCGTGGAGGTTCCCCGCCCCTACTTTCGTGGATGGGGTGGTGGCCGCGGGTCTTCGTGGAGGTTGGTGGTTCGACCGGATTCGCTTCACCGCGACGGAGGATGCTATCGCCGGTTCCACCATCGCCGTCTCAACCCGGATAGTGATCCCGACGGATGGGCGTTCAATGACTTCTTCGCTTTGCGAGATCGAGCCGTCTTCGCAGTCCACCTCGACGACGGGGTTTCCTCCGCTTTTGGTGCTTCAGGTTTGGTGGCGGCGGCCGGTGGCGGCGGTCTTCGACGGCGGTGGTTGTGGCTGGTGTCGATTACGGAAGGGTCTAAGGACCGTTTGTAATTTTCTTATTTGCTGGGGTCCTTGTAGATTATAGGCAGGGTAGCCGTCATTCGTATCCTTATACCTGATGTACTTGTATTGCTTGTCCCTTAATTAATACAGGTATGCTTTATCAAAAAAAAAAGTGAGAAGTGTTCGATACAACGCGCCATAGCGACGCCCTAGGGGGCAACGAGTGGGACATGAATGCTCAGGCCCTCCCTAGTGTACAATTAGCTGTCGTGTTACATTGAGAGAACTACCGGGGCTGCGATGCCGGCTAGAGGGCCTATGCTGTCGCAGCACGGCGACGCCGCGGCCGCTTGCGTGGCCCCACAACACGGTCTGGCGGGAACAAGCTGTAGCGCCTCCTCATTGGAGTCATCGCTATCATCTCATCAAGCGCCTGGTAGTCTGCTGCCATCGGATGTTGATCCCCGCTGATTCGACCCATCGCTTCAAAATGAGGTACTCACCACGCTTAGAGGCCAGGATATGGGAGATGCTCTGTGCCGCTATCCTCCTGCTCCTGGAGGGGAAGAAGGGCGAAGTGAAATGACCGTAGGTCGTGTCCTCCAACACTGGCTTCGGTAACAGCGGCGGCGGCCGCGGCTTCTTGACCATGTCGATGAAGTTCTTGAGGCGACGCTGAACTGAGGCCGAGTTCGCGGGCGGCGGAGGCGCGCCCTGATCCGCGATTACGTAGTGCAGAGCACAGTTCACACGTCACCCTGCGCAGCCGGCTGAACCACCGCAAGTGGCTCCGCCGCTTGGGGGACCAAAGCCGCGGCCAGTCCCTCGCCTGTGGGCGCAACGACGCGGACCCGTCGAACACCAACGCCTAGGCGAGATCGACCGGCGTCGGCATGGCGAGACGGAGCGCGACGAAGATGCCTGCTGCCTCTGAGAAATCCACTTCAATTTTTGTGTCCTGCTACCATAAACGGAAACTCTCAGGCAGTGAAACATTCGGAAACTGAACTCGGCCGTCCAACACTGCAAGTTTTGAACTGGCCATATAAAGAGACCCGGTAATGTTATCAAAATCGTGTGCAACCAAATCATGAGACTTTAAACATACAAGTCATAGAACGTTGACGTCAATAATTAACCATTCCTTTTTGCAAAGATTACTAATAAGACAATGGAAATTTGCGAACCACGCCATTATATTTTTGGTGCATCTAAAAATAAAGAACAAAAAAAAAAAAAAAGCTCATTCTTGATAGGGAAATCAACACCACGAGGCACGGGCAATCCACGCCTAAAATTTGATACGGATGCCTAGAGTCATCTAACTCTTTGAAACCTTCGAGGCAGTGTGCCAAGTCATTCTCCAACTTGATGACACCTCAATTCCAAGGCAGTTTTGGTTCCTCACCCAACAGAAAGCATTGACTGAAGAAAACAGTGATGCTCTGTAAAATGGGAAGAAAAGCATCTAACAACCACGGGCATTCCACGGCGTCAAACATTTGATACCTATGCCTAGACTCATGCTAACTCTTTGAAACCTTCAAGGCAATGTGCCAAGGCATTTTCCAACTTTTTTGACACCTAGGCAGTTTTGATTCCTCACCTAACATAAAGCATTTAGCGGCGTTTGAACGCGCAGGGCCGAGCCCCCGACGCCGCCCGCCGACCGGCCACGGCGGCGGCCCACCCCCGCCAGCACCCCCTCCCCCACCCACCCACATCCAAGACCGGATCCGGCCGTCACGGCGCAGCTCCGCTCCGAGGGGCGGCTCGTCTCACCCCGTCCAGCAGCGGCAGATCGGCGCGCCTCCCGCCGGCCCTCGGTCGGCGGCGCCGCCCAGCTCAGCGCCGCCGCCAGCTATGGTCCGCGAATGGCCTTGCGGGGGAACCCCAACCCGGGCCCCCCGCGGACGCCGCCTCCCGTCGCCGACGCCGGCGCCCCGCCTTCACCTCCCTCCCGACCCCTCGTCTCCACGGGTGCAGAGGACACTTGCGGGCATGGCGCGCCCGATGACGAGGGCAAGCGCCTTGGGGGCATCGCGCCGCCGCATCCTTCGCCCGAGCTCGCGATGGAGCCATCTTCGCCCCGCCCGGCCCTCGCTTGCCACCGAGCTCGGGGATGGAGTCGCCGTCGCCCCGTCCGTTGGTGCCCGCTTCCCCAGCCTTGAGGTCGGGAGGCCTCCGGCCAGTGGTCGGCGCGACGATCCCGCCGCAGAGGATGAAGACCAGCCGCCGGGATTCCCCGTCTTCGCCTCTTCACCTCCATGCCCAACATGCATGATTGCGCCGCTGTGGCGGCCAGTGTTGAGGACGGGGTCCTCCGCACACCGCCGGGCGAGCACCTCGCAGCACCACCGCGGGTGCAACCATCGAGGAGGAGTCGTGGGGACGCGCCCAACACGGAAGATTGTGCCACTACGACGGTCGGCGTTGAGGACGGGATCCTCCACATGCCGCGGCGTGTGCACCGCAACACCGCCGCTCGACGCAACCGTCAAGGACGAGGTCCTCCGCCATCCTTCGACAGTTGGGCAAGCCGAGGCGGACTCCTTGAAGATCTCTAGTTTGGTTTTGGATAATTAGTGACACCTAAGGACTAATCTCTCGATGCTAAGTGTTTGATTAGATTGGAGATTGGTCGTGCCAAGGTTGGAGCATTGTGATCATGGAGGATGGATCAAGGTGATCCAAAAGATGATCAAGCATCCAACTTGGTGAAGTTTGGAGATCAAAAGCGCTCAAGGCAAAGGTATAACCATAGGGCTTTTGATTTTACACTCAAGACACCATAGAGGGTGTGGGTGATTATAGGATCGATAAGCCGTACTATAAAGAGGGAAACTTATCGTACATATCGGTCCTCATGTGCCTTTAGGTTCAAAATTCATATGCATGCATTCTAACCTAAAGAGCTAACTTCGTATTTTGACGAAAATGGTTTCGAAAATGCTAACACATGGTGTCGGGGTGTTCTTCGACGTGTTGGCAACAAGAATTAAGTGACGGAAGTCGTTTGGAGCAAAGGCGAAGAAACGACAACACAACGATGAGAATTCGCAGCTCAGATGGCGACCGAACTCAGCGACCGGAAGCACGCGGATCCGACCGGACGGTCCGGTCGGTGCTTCCGATCAAAGTTCGAAAGAAGGGTGTTTTTCGGGTCTCGATCGAGGACCCGACCGGACGCACCAAACGGACGCGACCGGACGCTTGGAGCTGGGGGTCGGCAACTGGTTTGGGGCTTGTCGGGTCTGGACGGACCCATCGACCGGACTCACTGGCGAGTCCGGTCGGCGCGTCCGGTCACCCCGCGTAAAACGTGATTTTCACCCCAATGGGCACATTTTCGTGGTGTGGCCTATTTATACCCCCTTGGCTGCCTCTTGCTCTCTCTTGGTCATTTGAATCACTCCTAACTTCCTAGAGCTGAGCAACAAGCCTCCTCCTCTCTCATTCTTGATTGTGAGCTTCATTCTTGAGAGAAGAGTTGATCCAAGTGCATTTGCATCGAGTTCTTGCATCTAGAGGCACTTGGGGATCGTTGTGAGCCGATTGGTTTTCCGTTTCTCTTGGAGACACCGCTCCTAGCCGGCTTGATGATTTGTGGAGTTGTTGGCAAGAAAAGGAGATTGTTCTTGGCCACCTCCGGTTGATTTGTGAGAGGATCACGCACTCCTCGTCGGGAAGACAAATTGCAAGGAATACATTGCTCATGTCTTGGGTACCTCACTTGTGAGTGGTGTGTTGAGGCTAGCAAGGGCACCGCCTAGCTCAAACACCATCCTTGTGGTGGTCGGCACAACCGGAGACTAGCTTGTCGGTGTACAAGTGAACTCGGGTCAACACATCGACGTGTCCATTGTCTTGGTGATTGGTTCATCATCTCTTTGTGTTGATTGTTCATCCATCTTCTCGGTGATTGGTACATTGCCTCTACATGTCGGTATATCGTGCTCTACCTATTGCATTTACATTCCTAGCTTTTATTGTGTAGAGAGCTAGCCTTGCTTGTGTAGATTTGTTCTTGTTAGCCTAAGGATCATATTTAGGATTGCTCACCAGTTAGTGTAGTGACATAGCCCTTGATTGACATAGAGATCATAGCATATTGTTAGAATTGTCACTAGAGGCTTGCAAGACAATAGAGCTAGTGCAAACCGCGATTACGCTTGTTGTTATACTAATCGGTTTGTTAATTGAGCTTGTAGAAAAATTTTATAGGCTATTCACCCCCCTCTAGCCATCTAGGACCTTACACTCCTCCCTGCTCATCGTGGAGGACGTCCCGGAGGACGACGACGTGGAGGTGGATGTGGGATCCTTCAGCCTCGACACCTTCCTCGTCAACCCGTCCGCCCCTGTCCCGAGCCCGACTTCGTCCCTGTCTCCCAATGCGGCACCATTCCAGCCTGGAAGCTACACGCAGGGGCGCTCAAAGCATTGACGGTGGGCGGATGAAGACGGCGACGAGTTCGGTGATTGGTCAAGCCAAGGTTGGTGCAGGGTGGTCATGGTGGATGGGTCGAGGTGATCCAAATGATGATCAAGTGCGCAACTTGGAGTGGTTCGTGGATCAAAATGGGCTCAAGGCAAAGGTATATCCATAGGGCCATTTTGATTTTGCACTCAAGACACCATAGAGGGTGTGAGTGATTTAGGATCGATAAGCCGTACTATAAAGAGGGGAAAACTATCGTACATATCGGTCCTCATGTGCCTCTAGGTTCAAATCATTTGCATGCATTCTAACCTAGAGAGCTAACCCAACCTTCAAAATTGATTGTGAAAATGCTAACACACGAGCACATGGTGATGTACACATGGTGGTATTGTCACATTTGCGAAGGCGGTGATGGTTGCAGGGTTGAGATGGGTTTGGGTATCGCTCACCCTCCCGCCGAGCTTGCAAGGCGGGATTCCACGCTTTTGAGAAAATGAAACGTCTATTTTCTATTGCGCCGGATGCATCGCGGCCGGGTGAAAACATGCTAGTCCTTGTGCTCAAGTTGGTATAGTTGGTGGATAGCATGTCGAAGCAAAGGCGACGGAGAAACGACGAAAATTCACAGCTCAGAACTGACCGGACCCTGCGGCCGGACGCTTGATCGGACGCATGGGATTCGACCGACGGTCCGGCCGATGGATCCGGCCCGGTTCCAGTAAGCATGTTTTCGGGGTCGACTTCGGGGATCGACCGGACGCATCCACCCGGATGCATTGACCGGACGATGATCCCCGACCCGGACGCCGCTGTAGCGTGTCGGTCGGTCTATCGGTTAATGACCGGACTCATCGACCGGACTCATGGACGAGTCCGGTCGGCGCGTCGATGTCACGCCCCACTTTTAATGGGTCGTTAACCTCTCGTATTTGCGCCAGGATCACGCACAAATACGGTCATTAGTGTTAGATAATGGTATGCGAGATATAATAGAAATCCGAGCTTTAATGATTTAGGATTAGAAAGTCTTACAAATGGCGAATGTTTTATCGAGTTAGCCAACCGAAAGCGGTGGATTAACCATGTCTGCGTGGCCTCATATTCCACAAGGCATCTTGAGCACGGACGGAAACCCTTGGCAACTACATCTTCTTCCTAGTAAACGCCTCCACGAACTCCTACGAACGTTGATCGCCTACCTTGACAACGATCTTACCTTTTGATGTGCCGATATCTCGTAAAAAGCAGAGGGGTGAGTACAAAGGTACTCAGAAGTCCAAAACCAGGGTGGTTTGGTAAATTTTAGGGTTTGGGCCCTAGCAGAGTCTCTAAAACTGCTCTCACTAGTTCCCGGGGTTATCTCATCTTACCATCACCTTCACATATCCCAAAAGGTTAGTTAAAGCTAATCATAGATGTTCTTTCCTAGCATTCGCCCATTCCAAGGACGTGGCTATTCGAATAGATTCAATAAACTCGCAGAGGTTGTACAATTTCCCCCACACGATAGGCACAGTCTTCCCCATCCGGGTTGGTTCCAACAGCCCAACGAGATCCGCACCCCGCTTGAGTGCTACTCTAGGTATGTTGGTATATCTTTCCCAAGGCTTCTCCAGGGGTTGGAAGGACAACACGCCACCACAAGGATGACGCATCACCCTAGACAATATGGTGATACCAAATCACCCGCGGCTTTACTGTGTAATACCTAATTACCCAACCTATACCGTCAACACCACTCTCAATTTCAAACCATCAATATGTGCCTCTAGCTTTGCGCGCCATCGCGCCCAAACACTTATGTGGAAGACCCGCATCCACGCCAACCCGGACCATGGGGCCACTCTCCCCATGTTCGCTCCTAATAGATCGTTTACCGCTCCGCCACCTTGGATCCCAATTATACCTCAACCCAACGGGGTGTGAATCAAGCCGTCCCATAAACGACGCGTGTGGCGCACGAAATATCGCACTAGGTAGAAGGTCTATGAACCGGTCCTTAGGGAGGCGAGCATCTCTCCGCGGGATTCATCCCCGATTGTGATTAGTCCACCTCCATGTAGACAATCACCACTCACCTTTTGTTGGAGGGTTCACATTCTTACTTAAGTTACATCGATCTTACTTAATCATCTTATATCATCATTCATCATTATATTAAGGTCATAATTAGGGGGGGTAAGGACTTGCCTGGGATGTTCTTACGGATCGGCACTGGCGTCGAACGTCTCTAACGCATCTCGGGAGAAACCTCTAATCCGATCGTCGAAACTACCTTGCGTCGGACGATAAAACCTAGCTTGAACTATGGCACACAAAACAAGCATAGAACATTATGGTGGTAATAGGTTAGTTGCATAGATCTAGAATTTAGATAAATTATGGAAGTCGCTTTTCACGCGAAACGGAGTTAAAATGCATGAGTTATGGATTTTACAATATTAATCCCTAATTTATTAATTAGGGTAATATTATAATATAATTTTATCATGTAATAAATTTGGATCTAATTACATGATAAAATTCCATAAATTAAATAATGAATTTACAAATTTTCTGGGAATTTTTTTCGATATGGGAAATGGGATTTCTAGCTTCCTCGTGTACACTAACTCAGGGTGTACTTAGCAATTTCCCCTATGTACCCGTGAGCTGTATAGATGCGTTGTATACATGACAGGTGGGGCCCTTTTGTGCCACGTGGGTGCCTACGTGGTAATCGTCGGGCCGCGGGTCCGGCTGTGGCGGCACTCGGATCGCCGTTAACGGCGATGCCACGCGCGTCGGTACCCCATCGGGCGTAGTGACGGCGTGGAACGGCGCCCCCGTCGGGCGACGGTGGCGTCCGTTTGGTCCCCGGGCCCGCCGCATCCCGTGGCGGCGTTGCGGAATCCCACCGGAACCGGCCGTCCCTGGCTCGTTGCTCGCCGGAGGGTCTTATGAGGATCCTCTCGTCACCCCTGCTCGACGGCGGCAACCGGGCGAGGAGGCGAGCTCTCCCCATGGCGGCAATGGAGGCGGGCGGTGCTCGGCGGCGGCAACACTTGAGGCGGGGCTTCACAAAGACAATCAGAGGGAAATCGTAAGGAAAAAGGAAGAGGGGAGGTTGGGAAAACATACCGGTCCACCAATTGTGACTCGCAAAGAACCACGACGGGCGGTGAAACTCGACCTCCCGTCGGCTGGCGGCGAAACCGATTTGGGGGCAATCGGAAAAGAGCGAGGAGGAGGTGGAGAGGGGAGGAACCAATGGGAGCACCTTGCGTTCCCGATCGTGGCGGACCTCTAGGGTGGAGGGGCGAGTCCGATTGGGCTGGGTCGGGCCTATTTATAGGCTGGCCACGACGGTGCTCGCGGGCGGTGATGCCCGGCGAGATCTTTTCCGACATCCCGCTCCGGGCACGGCGACTCGCAGCGCTTGCCATGAGCCGGGCGCCGCGACGCCTCGGCCCGGCCAACTAGTCCATCGCCGGGTCTCCGAGCACGTGGTGCGTTTGCCGGCCACGACGGGCGGCGGCGCTAGCACGGCGCGCGCCGCGCCGCTGCTGGCGTTGACACGCTCTCCTGTGTTCATGGCCCTATCTGGATGGCTCGTCGGGGTTAATGCCTTAGCCGTGGTCCGGTCTTCGTCACCAGCCCGACGAAATGTGCTTCACGGCAGACGCCGGCCGGCCGAGATGTCACATTGCCGGGCGCGCCGGTGTTCGAGCTTGGTCCGTGGCGTCGCTGTGGGGATTGAAGTCCGCCATCAGGCGCTTGGACTCGACTAATGTCCGGGCTGGACCTTGGTGGCATCGCGGTGCCGCGTGGCGCACTCGTCTAGGACCGCCCGCCGGCGGTGTGCTGGCAAGCTTGTCAGTGCCGGCCACGATGGCGGCAAGGTCCCGAAGCAGCCACTATTGGCGTTGACGCCGGGCGCTGTGTCCGTGGCATCGTCCGGACGGCATCGCCGGAGTTAATGCCTACGCCGTGGCTCGGTCGTCCGCCGCGCCCGGCGGGACGAGTGGCATGCGCCGGGCGACGCCAGGCATCTACGCCGGCCGCCGTGCTCGTGGACGGAGCGGTTGGCCTCGCGTCGAGGTGCATCGGGAGGATGGACGTGGCGATCGCGGCGGAGGTCGTGGCTCGAGTCTCCATGAACCCTAGCTGGTTGGTTCCGCCGCCGGCGCCGTCGCGTCCGGCCCGGTGGGGCCCGCGCCGCGCACGGGCGTCGCGAGGAAGACGACGGCTTCCGTCGTTCGCTGGCAACGGACGGGGGAGGAACGGGGCCGGCTCGGCTTCGGGTGTCTGGGCTTGGGCGACTGGGCCGGCCCACTCGGCGTGCTGGTGGAAAGAAGGAGATGAGGGCGTTTGCTGCTGGGCCGAATTGAGCCCACGAGCTCTCTTTCCCTTCCTCTTTTCTTTTCCTATTTTTTCCTCTTCTTCTATCTCATGTATACTTGATATATTTCTCTCCATTACTTTTAGGCAAGTGAGTATATGTTCTTAATGTATACCCTTATGTGGAGAAATATATCATAGCATACAGGTTTTATAATTCCCTTTTAATCTCTACCTTCATGTATACCTCTATGTAATTGTATGTGTGTGTCTTTCATCCATTTATTCAAGCATATATATTCTTAGAATTTATTGTTAAGCATTTATATATATATCCTTGCTTGGAGGGTCACACACATACATACATATATTGGTATACATGCCCTCATTAATTTCCCTTTTTATTTCCTAGGGCTTACACATGGATCAAGTGTATATATATATTCCATGGACACATTTATATGCTAGGAAGATACATACACCCCTCACATATGCCTTCTAAGGTTTGTGGATTATTTCCCAGAAATATGTAAATCATGCTCATGCATAACTATACTTCCATAATTAAAGTCTAGATCAAGAATACATACCTTGGCACCATAAGCTCGACAAGCAACAAACAAGAGGGAGTCTAATTTCTATATGGTGGATTTTTATGCAAGGTTTTCGAAAAACGGGGGTTTGGTTTTTGCGGAAAGTAGATCAAGTTTTAGTTTATTTCAAAAAGTTCAAATTTTTAGTGAATTTTAAAATGATGCAAAAACACGGGTGTTACAAATCTACCCCACTTAGATGAATCTCGTCCCCGAGATTCCAGGTAAACTATAGAGAGAAACCTAACAGGGTCTCAAGAGAAATGACAGAGGAAGTTTGGAGAGAGTAGGGGGGTGGTTTACTGCCTTACAGGGATGTCCTCGAGAGAGAGTCCTCGGATTTCGCCACTTTACCAACTTGTCGGGCAAGGGGGTATACCCTATGCCTTCTTGTTGGATGATAACTCCACCTTTGCTTAGTTGAGAAAAAATACCACCACGCTAGGATTCATATCCTTATGTTTACGGCATATTCTTTTTTCGATGTTGGCTGCTTGATTTTATTTCTTCATACTCCTTTCTCTACCCCACTTAGAGAATTTAACCTCCATATTTACATTGCGGCATACTCTTGATGGTGCGGGTATAATATCAGTGATACCTTTTTTTTTTTTTTTTTTTGTTTTTTTGCTTTTCTTTTCTTTTCCTTCATCATTTTTTTGAAAGAAAATGGCACCAACAATATTCATAAAAGAAATTTATTCCATGCCCGAGGCTACTGATTCCTTTCTAGGGCCTCTTATAGGGTAAGGGGCGCATTACAAGGGCATACAGAACAAGTGATGCTACCAAAGATGGCTCTCACGAGATGAAGTACGCAATGAAAATGACTTCTTCTTCATCCATGCACATCTTGAGGCTTCTGGCTTCCGGCGTACTCCTTCTTCTTGCTTCTTTCTCCAGGTCTTCTGCGGACGGTGTTTCTCCGGGTCTTCTGCTTGCTTCCTTGAATCTGGTCTTGTGCGCGGGGTGGGGGATTGGTGTTGGTGTGTGGAGCGTCTGATGCCGAGGGAGAGGCTCGAACGGCCTTTTATAGGCAGCCATTAGCGAGCTCGGGGCGGGTGCGCGGCTGAGTGCGCGCCATTACCGGCGAGCATCGCGGCATAGTGGCGTTGTGGGGGTAACAGCAGCAGCAGCTCGGGTGGTGGTCGTGGCGACAGTGTCCTCGTACGGCGGGGCAAGGACAGCGTGCTCGACGGCGATGGTTGTGCCGAGGAGGTGCGGTGTGAGGAGGACGGCGCCTGCTGTGGGGACAGCGGCGTGATGCTGAGAGGACAGCAGCGGCAGGGGAGAGAGCGAGAAAGAAAGAAAGAAAATGGGGTGGGCGAGAGAGAGAGAGAGAGAGAGAAATGGGAAGGGAGAGGGGTAGCGAATCGCGGCAGCGTGTACTGTAGCTACAGGCACGTTGTCGCGTAGCGCTTTGTCGGGGGCGCGGGGACTGTGCACTGGACGCGTGCCAGTTAGGTGGGGTCGAGTGGGGTCATCATATTTTCTTTTTCTTTTTCTTTTTGTTTTCACTTTTTTTTTGTACCCCAATTATTGGTGGTCTTCGCCCGATTTCCGACAGGTTTTCGAAAAAGGGATGGGAGGGAGAGGTAGGGATCCGGGCCGATGGTGGGTTAGAAAGAAAGGTTAGGGGTTTAAGATAACAATCTATGGGGGTAGTTCAGTAACTAACCGCTTAAACAAACATTACAATGGACTTACCTGTTTGTGAAACGTATGAAAATGGTAGTCACGGTGAGCTTGGTTTTGAGGGGACTTGCTATGATACTCGTGACTTAGGGAAAATTTTCGATACGTTCACTGATCCCATCGTACTTTCCTCTTCGTTAAGTACTATGAATAGTAAAACTTGGAGGATTTCCTTTAGGATAGAAAGATTTGGATATTATTCTAAACAAACGAGCACGACAATATATCATTCCAAAGGCAATTCTACCGATAACATGGGTTCATATCACCCATAAAACTACCTGGACGATTACTGCGCGACTTCAAACATACTACTAATGTAGAAGCAAGGGTAACTACTGCTACTAAACAACTACTAAAAGCTACTACTGCTACTAAAACAACTGCACAAGCATGCTACTGTGGCTACTAGCTTAACTTAGATGGTACTACTTAAACTTGTCTAACACTTGACGGTGCCCCTTGGGTTTGCTTCAGGAATTTCTCTTGCACATTTGTTGGGCATATGGGGATCACTTGAGCTTGCCAGGTCTTCAATAGTACTTCCTTCTCTTCTTCCTTTTCTTCAGACGCTCCAGGGCTTCTTGTAACTTCTGCTGGGTGGCTTCCTTCTCTTGTTGTTGTGCTTCAAGCAGGGTCTTCTTCTCTTCTAACTCCGTCTTCAGGGCTTCCATTTGTGCAGCTCCTTCCTGTATGTCTTCGTTCAACTTCTTGTTCTTCTCCACTTCTTTCTTCAACTGTATCTTGCTGATCTCCAACTCCAACTCCTGATGGTCGTAGAGGGTTTGAAAGGCGTCCAGATACTTTGCCGTAGAGACAAGGGTGTAATCTGGAGTCTGGGGTGTTGCCTTTCTCATTTCCTTGACCTTCTTGAACCATATAGCCGAAGTCTGATCCATCACTGGGTAGTACTTGGCATGACTGTCGTTGAGTTGGTCTTCATACTCCTTGCAATAGGTCTTGAGTGCTTCCAGTGCAATCTTCTGGCAAGTGTCCCATATGTCAGTTCCGCGTTCACGGAATCTTCGATACCCTTCTTGGAGGGGAATGTGCAACTGCATTACACATTTGAATGCTCCATCCTCAAAGTACCCCTCGGTAGTAGTAATCGAGGTTCTGTGGTAAACCCGAGGTATTTGAGAACTTCCCGAGAGAAGTCGTGGGAATTCCCCAATGGTCAATCCGTCGGTCGCGACCATCCATCCATCATTGCATATAGACATGTGTTCATTAGTGACATGTAAGCAACAAAAGGATAATCGAATGGTACAACAAGTCTAGAGTAAATATCCATAAGTAAGGCTAATCGAGGCCATTGCCATTTCAGATTTCCATCCTATGGTCAAGCTCAGCTCTGATACCACTCTGTCACGCCCCACTTTTAATGGGTCGTTAACCTCTCGTATTTGCGCCAGGATCACGCACAAATACGGTCATTAGTGTTAGATAATGGTATGCAGATATAATAGAAATCCGAGCTTTAATGATTTAGGATTAGAAAGTCTTACAAATGGCGAATGTTTTATCGAGTTAGCCAACCGAAAAGCGGTGGATTAACCATGTACGTGGCCTCATATTCCACGGGCATCTTGAGCACGGACGGAAACCCTTGGCAACTACATCTTCTTCCTAGTAAACGCCTCACGAACTCCTACGAACGTTGATCGTCTACCTTGACAACGATCTTACCTTTGGATGTGCCGATATCCGTAAAAAGCAGAGGGGTGAGTACAAAGGTACTTTCAAAGAAGTCCAAACCAGGGTGGTTTGGTAAATTTTAGGGTTTGGGCCCTAGCAGAGTCTCTAAAACTGCTCTCACTAGTTCCCGGGGTTATCTCATCTTACCATCACCTTCACATATCCCAAAAGGTTAGTTAAAGCTAATCATAGATGTTCTTTCCTAGCATTCGCCCATTCCAAGGACGTGGCTATTCGAATAGATTCAATAAACTCTGCAGAGGTTGTACAATTTCCCCACACGATAGGCACAGTCTTCCCCATCCGGGTTGGTTCCAACAGCCCAACGAGATCCGTGCCGCTTGAGTGCTACTCTAGGTATGTTGGTATAATCTTCACCACGACTTCTCGGGGTTGGAAGGACAACACGCCACCACAAGGATGACGCATCACCCTAGACAATATGGTGATACCAAATCACCAGCGGCTTTTAGGTAATACCTAATTACCCAACCTATCTTGTCAACACCACTCTCAATTTCAAACCATCAATATGTGCCTCTAGCTTTGCGCCATCGCGCCCAAACACTTACGTGGAAGACCACGCATCCACGCCAACCGGACCATGGGGCCACTCTCCCCCCGCTCCTAATAGATCGCTTGCCTGCTCCGGCCACCTTGGATCCCAATTATACCTCAACCCAACGGGGTGTGAATCAAGCCGTCCCATAAACGACGTGTGGCTGTACGAAATATCGCACTAGGTAGAAGGTCTATGAACCGGTCCTTAGGGAGGCGAGCATCTCTCCGCGGGATTCATCCCCGATTGTGATTAGTCCACCTCCATGTAGACAATCACCACTCACCTTTTTGTTGGAGGGTTCACATTCTTACTTAAGTTACATCGATCTTACTTAATCATCTTATATCATCATTCATCATTATATTAAGGTCATAATTAGGGGGGGGTAAGGACTTGCCTGGGATGTTCTTACGGATCGGCACTGGCGTCGAACGTCTCTAACGTACTCCGGGAGAAACCTCTAATCCGATCGTCGAAACTACCTTGCGTCGGACGATAAAACCTAGCTTGAACTATGGCACACAAAACAAGCATAGAACATTATGGTGGTAATAGGTTAGTTGCATAGATCTAGAATTTAGATAAATTATGGAAGTCGTTTCACGCGAAACGGAGTTAAAATGCATGAGTTATGGATTTTACAATATTAATCCCTAATTTATTAATTAGGGTAATATTATAATATAATTTTATCATGTAATAAATTTGGATCTAATTACATGATAAAATTCCATAAATTAAATAATGAATTTACAAATTTTCGGGAATTTTTTCGATATGGGAAATGGGATTTCTAGCTTCTGTGTACACTAACTTAGGTGTACTTAGCAATTTCCCTATGTACCCAGAGCTGTATAGATGCGTTGTATACATGACAGGTGGGGCCCTTTTGTGCCACGTGGGTGCCTACGCGGCACCGTCGGCCGATGGGTCCGGCTGTGGCGGCACTCGTGGATCGCCGTTAACGGGCGATGCCGCCAGCGTCGGTACCCCACCGGGCGTAGTGACGGCGTGGAACGGGCGTCCCGGGGCGACGGTGGCGTCCGTTTGGTCCCCGCCCGCCGCATCCCGCGGGCGGCAAGTTGCCGGAATTCCACCGGAACCGCCGCCCTTGGCTCGTTGCTCGCCGGGAGGGTCTTATGAGGATCCTCTCGTCACCCCGGTTCGACGGGCGGCAACCGGGCGGAGGAGGCGAGCTCTCCCCATGGCGGCAATGGAGGCGGGCGGTGCTCGGCGGCGGCAACACTTGGAGGCGGGCTTCACAAAGACAATCGAGGGAAATCGTAAGGAAAAAGGAAGAGGGAGGTTGGGAAAACATACCGGTCCAATTGTGACTCGCAAAGAACCACGACGGCGGTGAAACTCGACCTCCCGTCGGCGGCGGCGGAAATCCGATTTGGGGGCAATCGAAAAGAGCGAGGAGGAGGTGGAGAGGGGGAGGAACCAATGGGAGCACCTTGCGTTCCCCGATCGTGGCGGACCTCTAGGGTGGAGGGGCGAGTCCGATTGGGCTCGGGTCGGGCCTATTTATAGGTCGGCCCACGACGGTGTTTCGCGGCGGTGATGCCCGGCGAGATCTTTTCCGACATCCCGCCTCGCACGGCGACTCCAGCAGTTTGCCATGAGTGGCGCCGCGCACGCCCGGGCTCCGGCCAACTAGTCCATCGCCGGGTCTCCGAGCACGAGTGGTGCGCTTGCCGCCACGACGGGCGGCGGAGCGCTAGCACGGCGCCGGGCGCCCGGTTGGCGTTGACACGCTCTCTCCCGTGTTCATGGCCCTATCTCGATGGCTCATCGGGGTTAATGCCTTATTTGTGGTCCGGTCGCCACGACTCCGACGGAAATGTGCTTCACGGTAGACGCCGGCCGGCCGAGATGTCACATTGCCGGGCGTCGGTGTTCGAGCTTGGTCCGTGGCGTCATTGTGGGGATTGAAGTCCGCCACCAGGCGCTTGGACTCGACTAATGTCCGGCTGGACCTTGGTGGCATCGCGTGTGCCGCGTGGCGCACTCGTCTAGGACCGCCGCCCGGCGGTGTCCGGCAAGCTTGACTCGCGCCGGGCCACGATGGCGGTCAAGGTCCGGCAGCCACTATTGGCGTTGATGCCGGCGCCGTGTCCGTGGCATCGCCCGACGGCATCGTCGGAGTTAATGCCTCACGCCGTGGCTCGGTCGTCGCCGCCGTTTCCGGCGGACGAGTGGCATGCGCCGCGACTGGCGGCATCTACGCCGGCCGCGTGCTCGTGGGACGGAGCGGTTGGCCTCGTGCGGGTGCATCGGGAGGATGGACGTGGCGATCAGGCGGAGGTCGCGGGCTCGAGTCTCCATGAACCCTAGTTGGTTCGGCTTTGGCCGTGCGCCGTCGTCCGCGCCCGGCGTGGCGGGGCCCTGCGCCGCGCACGGCGCCGCGAGGAAGACGACGGGCTTCCGCGTTCTCGCTTGGCAACGGACGGGGGAGGAACGGGCCGGCTCGGCCGGTGTCAGGCTTGGGCGGCGGGCCGCCCACTCGGCGTCTTTGGTGGAAAAGAAGGAGATGAGGGCGTTTCTTCTTTGGGCGAATTGAGCCCACGAGCTCTCTTTCCCTTCCTCTTTTCTTTTCCTATTTTTTCCTCTTCTTCTATCTCATGTATACTTGATATATTTCTCTCCATTACTTTTAGGCAAGTGAGTATATGTTCTTAATGTATACCCTTATGTGGAGAAATATATCATAGCATACAGGTTTTATAATTCCCTTTTAATCTCTACCTTCATGTATACCTCTATGTAATTGTATGTGTGTGTCTTTCATCCATTTATTCAAGCATATATATTCTTAGAATTTATTGTTAAGCATTTATATATATATCCTTGCTTGGAGGGTCACACACATACATACATATATTGGTATACATGCCCTCATTAATTTCCCTTTTTTTTATTTCCTAGGGCTTACACATGGATCAAGTGTATATATATATTCCATGGACACATTTATATGCTAGGAAGATACATACACCCCTCACATATGCCTTCTAAGGTTTGTGGATTATTTCGTAAATATGTAAATCATGCTCATGCATAACTATACTTCCATAATTAAAGTCTAGATCAAGAATACATACCTTGGCCACCATAAGCTCGACAAGCAACAAACAAGAGGGAGTCTAATTTCTATATGGTGGATTTTTATGCAAGGTTTTCAAAAAACAGGGGGTTTGGTTTTTGCGGAAAGTA
The DNA here is from genome assembly GCA_015847255.1 of Hyparrhenia diplandra. Taxonomy (NCBI): domain Eukaryota; kingdom Viridiplantae; phylum Streptophyta; class Magnoliopsida; order Poales; family Poaceae; genus Hyparrhenia; species Hyparrhenia diplandra. Next base: position 681,070 of record JADLZK010005511.1, read on the forward strand.
GATCAAGTTTTAGTTTATTTCAAAAGTTCAAATTTTTAGTGAATTTTAAAATGATGCAAAAACACGGGTGTTACAAATCTACCCCACTTAGATGAATCTCGTCCCCCAGAGATTCCGTGTAAACTATAGAGAGAAACCTAACTTGTGGTCTCAAGAGAAATGATGAGAGGAAGTTTGGAGAGAGTAGGGGGTGGTTTATCGCCCTTTCTGAGGATGTCCTCGAGAGAGTCCTCGGATTTCGCCACTTTTTTTACCAACTTGTCGGGGCAGGGGGTATACCCTATGCCTTCTTGTTGGATGATAACTCCACCTTTGCTTAGTTGAGAAAAATAATACCACCACGCTAGGATTCATATCCTTATGTTTACGGCATATTCTTTTTTCGATGTTGGTCGCTTGATTTTATTTCTTCATACTCCTTTTCTCTACCCCACTTAGAGAATTTAACCTCCATATTTCATTTGCGGCATACTCTTGATGGTGCGGGTATAATATCGTGATACCTTTTTTTTTTTGTGTTTTTTTTCGCTTTTCTTTTCTTTTCCTTCATCATTTTTTTTTTTGAAAGAAAATGGCACCAACAATATTCATAAAAGAAATTTATTCCATGCCCGAGGCTACTCGGGATTCCTTTCTAGGGCCTCTTATAGGGTAAGGGGCGCATTACAAGGGCATACAGAACAAGTGATGCTACCAGCATGGCTCCTGAGATGAAGTACGCAATGAAAATGACTTCTTCTTCATCCATGCACATCTTGAGGCTTCTGGCTTCCGGCGTACTCCTTCTTCTTGCTTCTTTCTCCAGGTCTTCTGCGGACGGTGTTTCTCCGGGTCTTCTGCTTGCTTCCTTGAATCTGGTCTTGTGCGCGGGGTGGGGGATTGGTGTTGGTGTGTGGAGCGCCTCGATGCCGAGGAGAGGCTCGAACGGCCTTTTATAGGCAGCCATTAGCGAGCTCGGGGCGGGTGCGCGGCTTGAGGCGCGTCATTACCGGGCAGCATCGCGCATAGTGGCGCGTGGGGGGTAAATAGCAGCTCAGCAGCACTGGGTGGTGGTCGTGGCGACGTTGTCCTCGCACGGCGGGCAAGGACAGCGTGCTCGACGGCGATGGTTGTGCCGAGGAGGTGCGGTGTGAGGAGGACGGCGCCTGCCGTGGGGACAGCAGCGTGATGCCGAGAGGACAGCAAATGCAGGGGAGAGAGCGAGAAAGAAAGAAAGAAAATGGGGTGGGCGAGAGAGAGAGAGAGAGAGACGTAAATGGGAAGGGAGAGGGGGTAGCGAACCGCTGGCAGCGCATAACGTGAGCTACGTGCACCTTGTCGCGTAGCGCTTTTGTCGGGGCGCTGGGATCGTGTAACCGACGCGTGCCGCTTAGGTGGGGTCGAAGTGGGGTCATCATATTTTCTTTTTCTTTTTTCTTTTTGTTTTCACTTTTTTTTTGTACCCCAATTATTGGTGGTCTTCGGCCCATTTCCCGGGGTTTTCGAAAAAGGGATGGGAGGGAGAGGTAGGGATCCGGCCGATGGTGGGTTAGAAAGAAAGGTTAGGGGTTTAAGATAACAATCTATGGGGGTAGTTCAAGAACTAACCGCTTAAACAAACATTACAATGGACTTACTGTTTTTGTGAAACGTATGAAAATGGTAGTCACGGTGAGCTTGGTTTTGAGGGGACTTGCTATGATACTCGTGACTTAGGGAAAATTTTCGATACGTTCATCGATCCCATCGTACTTTTCCTCTTCGTTAAGTACTATGAATAGTAAAACTTGGAGGATTTCCTTTAGGATAGAAAGATTTGGATATTATTCTAAACAAACGAGCACGACAATATATCATTCCAAAGGCAATTCTACCGATAACATGGGTTCATATCACCCATAAAACTACGGACGACATCTAGCGACTTCAAACATACTACTAATGTAGAAGCAAGGGTAACTACTGCTACTAAACAACTACTAAAAGCTACTATTGCTACTAAAACAACCGCACAAGCATGCTCTTTCGTGGCTACTAGCTTAACTTAGATGGTACTACTTAAACTTGTCTAACACTTGGCGGTGCCCCTTGGGTTTGCTTCAGAATTTCTCTTGCACATTTGTTGGGCATATGGGGATCACTTGAGCTTGCCAGGTCTTCAATAGTACTTCCTTCTCTTCTTCCTTTTCTTGACGCTCCGGGGCTTCTTGTAACTTCGGGCTGGGTGGCTTCCTTCTCTTGTTGTTGTGCTTCAAGCGGGGTCTTCTTCTCTTCTAACTCCGTCTTCGGGGCTTCCATTTGTGCAGCTCCTTCCCGTATGTCTTCGTTCAACTTCTTGTTCTTCTCCACTTCTTTCTTCAAGCGTATCTTGCTGATCTCCAACTCCAACTCCCCGATGGTCGTAGAGGGTTTGAAAGGCGCCCGAGATACTTTGTCGTAGAGACAAGGGTGTAACTGAGTCCAGGGGTGTTGCCTTTCTCATTTCCTTGACCTTCTTGAACCATATAGCCGAAGTCCGATCCATCACCGGGTAGTACTTGGCATGACCGCCGTTGAGTTGGTCTTCATACTCCTTGCAATAGGTCTTGAGTGCTTCGGTGCAATCTTCGGCAAGTGTCCCATATGTCGGTTCAGCGTTCACGGAATCTTGATACCCTTCTTGGAGGGGAATGTGCAACCGCATTACACATTTGAATGCTCCATCCTCAAAGTACTCCCGGTAGTAGTACCGAGGTTCCTGCGGTAAAACCCGAGGTATTTGAGAACTTCCCGGAGAAGTCGTGGGAATTCCCCAATGGTCAATCCGCTAAGGACCATCCATCCATCCATCTTTGCATATAGACATGTGTTCATTAGTGACATGTAAGCAACAAAAGGATAATCGAATGGTACAACAAGTCTAGAGTAAATATCCATAAGTAAGGCTAATCGAGGCCATTGCCATTTTGATTTCCATCCTATGGTCAAGCTCAGCTCGATACCACTCTGTCACGCCCCACTTTTAATGGGTCGTTAACCTCCCTCGTATTTGCGCCCGGGATCACGCACAAATACGGTCATTAGTGTTAGATAATGGTATGCAGATATAATAGAAATCCGAGCTTTAATGATTTAGGATTAGAAAGTCTTACAGTGGCGAATGTTTTATCAGAGTTAGCCAACCGAAAGCGGTGGATTAACCATGTACGTGGCCTCATATTCCACAGGCATCTTGAGCACGGACGGAAACCCTTGGCAACTACATCTTCTTCCTAGTAAACGCCTCACGAACTCCTACTTAACGTTGATCGTCTACCTTGACAACGATCTTACCTTTGGATGTGCCGATATCCGTAAAAAAGCAGAGGGGTGAGTACAAAGGTACTCAAAGCAAGTCCAAAACGGGGGTGGTTTGGTAAATTTTAGGGTTTGGGCCCTAGCGTAGTCTCTAAAACTGCTCCTCACTAGTTCCCGGGGTTATCTCATCTTACCATCACCTTCACATATCCCAAAAGGTTAGTTAAAGCTAATCATAGATGTTCTTTCCTAGCATTCGCCCATTCCAAGGACGTGGCTATTCGAATAGATTCAATAAACTCGCAGAGGTTGTACAATTTCCCCACACGATAGGCACGATCTTCCCCATCCGGGTTGGTTCCAACAGGCCCAACGAGATCCGTACCCGCTTGAGTGCTACTCTAGGTATGTTGGTATAATCTTCACCACGACTTCTCGGGGTTGGAAGGACAACACGCCACCACAAGGATGACGCATCACCTAGACAATATGGTGATACCAAATCACCCGCGGCTTTATGTGTAATACCTAATTACCCAACCTATACTTGTCAACACCACTCTCAATTTCAAACCATCAATATGTGCCTCTAGCACCTGCGCCCATTTGCGCCCAAACACTTACGTGGAAGACCTGCATCCACGCCAACGGGACCATGGGGCCACTCTCCCATGTCCGCTCCTAATAGATCGTTTGCCCGCTCGGCCACCTTGGATCCCAATTATACCTCAACCCAGCAGGGGTGTGAATCAAGCCGCCCCATAAACGGACGTGTGGCTGTACGAAATATCGCACTAGGTAGAAGGTCTATGAACCGGTCCTTAGGGAGGCGAGCATCTCTCCGCGGGGATTCATCCCCGATTGTGATTAGTCCACCTCCATGTAGACAATCACCACTCACCTTTTGTTGGAGGGTTCACATTCTTACTTAAGTTACATCGATCTTACTTAATCATCTTATATCATCATTCATCATTATATTAAGGTCATAATTAGGGGGTAAGGACTTGCACAGGATGTTCTTACGGATCAAGACTTTGGCGTCGAACGTCTCTAACGTACTCGGGAGAAACCTCTAATCCGATCGTCGAAACTACCTTGCGTCGGACGATAAAACCTAGCTTGAACTATGGCACACAAAACAAGCATAGAACATTATGGTGGTAATAGGTTAGTTGCATAGATCTAGAATTTAGATAAATTATGGAAGTCGTTTCACGAGAAACGGAGTTAAAATGCATGAGTTATGGATTTTACAATATTAATCCCTAATTTATTAATTAGGGTAATATTATAATATAATTTTATCATGTAATAAATTTGGATCTAATTACATGATAAAATTCCATAAATTAAATAATGAATTTACAAATTTTCTGGGAATTTTTCTGATATGGGAAATGGGATTTCTAGCTTCCTGTGTACACTAACCGGGTGTACTTAGCAATTTCCCCTGTGTACCCAGAGCTGTATAGATGCGTTGTATACATGAGGTGGGGCCCTTTTGTGCCACGTGGGTGCCTACGTTAACTTTGTCGGGCCGTGGGTCATTGTGCGGGCGCACTCGCGGATCGCCCGTTACGGCGATGCCACGCCAGCCTGGTACCCCATCGGGCGAGTGACGGCGTGGAACGGCGTCCGCCGGGGCGACGGTGGCGTCCGTTTGTCCCCCGCCCGCCGCATCCATCGGCGGCGCTGCCGGAATCCCACCGAACCGCCGCCCTTGGCCGTTGCTCGCCGGGAGGGTCTTATGAGGATCCTCGCCACCCCGGTGCCCGACGGCGGCAACCGGGCGGGAGGAGGCGAGCTCTCCCCATGGCGGCAATGGAGGCGGGCGGTGCTCGGCGGCGCAACACTTGGAGGCGGGCTTCACAAAGACAATCGAGGGAAATCGTGAAGGAAAAAGGAAGAGGAGGTTGGGAAAACATACCGGTCCACCAATTGTGACTCGTTGAAAGAACCACGACGGCGTGAAACTCGACTCCCCCGGCGGCGGCGGAAATCCGATTTGGGGGCAATCGGAAAAGAGCGAGGAGGAGGTGGAGAGGGAGGAACCAATGGGAGCACCTTTGCGTTCCCGATCGCGGGCGGACCTCTAGGGTGGAGGGGCGAGTCCGATTGGGCTCGTGGTCGGGCCTATTTATAGGGCTGGCCACGACGGTGCTCGCGGGCGGTGATGCCCGGCGAGATCTTTTCCGACATCCCTGCTTCCCAGGCACGGCGACTCGAAAGCGGTTGCCATGAGCCTCGCGCCACGCCTGGCCGCCCGGCCAACTAGTCCATCGCCGGTCTCCGAGCACGAGAATGCGTTGCCCGGCCACGACGGCCGGCGGCGCTAGCGAGCACGGCGCACGGGCGCCGCTGTTGGCGTTGACACGCTCTCCTCGTGTTCATGGCCCTATCTCGGATGGCTCGTCGGGGTTAATGCCTTAGTCCGCGGGTCCGGTCTTCGTCACCAGCCCGACGGAAATGTGCTTCAGTAAGACGCCAGCCGGCCGAGATGTCACATTGCCGGGCGTCGGGTGTTCGAGCTTGGTCCGTGGCGTCATTTGTGGGGATTGAAGTCCGCCATCAGGCGCTTTGACTCCGACTAATGTCCGGCCGGACCTTGTGGCATCGCGGTGCCGCTGCGGCGACTCGTTTTAGACTGCCCGCCGGCGGTGTCCGCAAGCTTGACTTGAGGTCGGCCACGATGGCGGCAAAGGTCCCGGCGACCACTATTGGCGTTGACGCCGGGCGCCGCGGTCCGTGGCATAAATGCGGGACGCATCGTCGGAGTTAATGCCCTCGCTGCGGCGCCGGTCGCGGACGTCGGCTCCGCCGCGACGGGCCAGGCATCTGCGCCGCGCGGCCATTTTCGGCACGGGACGCCGGCTGCTGTGCTCGCGGACGCGGAGCGGTTGGCCTCGTCGCAGGTGCATCGGGAGGATGGGCGCATCAGGCGGAGGTGGAGGTCGTGGCTCGAGTCTCCATGAACCCTTAGCCGGTTCCCGCTGGCCGTGCGCTCGCCCGCACCGGGGGCCCCGCCGCGCGACGGGCGCCGCGAGGAAGACAGCGGCTTCCGTCGCTCCGCTTGGCAACGGACGGGAGGAACGGGGCGGCTCGGCCGGGTGTGCAGGCTTGGGCGATCGGGCCGGCCCACTCGGCGTCGGGTGGAAAGAAGGAGATGAGGGCGTTCTTTCTTTGGGCGAATTGAGCCCACGAGCTCTCTTTCCCTTCCTCTTTTCTTTCCTATTTTTCCTCTTCTTCTATCTCATGTATACTTGATATATTTCTCTCCATTACTTTTAGGCAAGTGAGTATATGTTCTTAATGTATACCCTTATGTGGAGAAATATATCATAGCATATGGGTTTTATAATTCCCTTTTTAATCTCTACCTTCATGTATACCTCTATGTAATTGTATGTGTGTGTCTTTCATCCATTTATTCAAGCATATATATTCTTAGAATTTATTGTTAAGCATTTATATATATATCCTTGCTTGGAGGGTCACACACATACATACATATATTGGTATACATGCCCTCATTAATTTCCTTTTTTATTTCCTAGGGCTTACACATGGATCAAGTGTATATATATATTCCATGGACACATTTATATGCTAGGAAGATACATACACCCCTCACATATGCCTTCTAAGGTTTGTGGATTATTTCCCGTAAATATGTAAATCATGCTCATGCATAACTATACTTCCATAATTAAAGTCTAGATCAAGAATACATACCTTGGCCACCATAAGCTCGACAAGCAACAAACAAGAGGGAGTCTAATTTCTATATGGTGGATTTTTTATGCAAGGTTTTCAAAAACAGGGGGGTTTGGTTTTGCGGAAAGTAGATCAAGTTTTAGTTTATTTCAAAAAGTTCAAATTTTTAGTGAATTTTAAAATGATGCAAAAACACAGGGTGTTACAAATCTACCCCACTTAGATGAATCTCGTCCCCGAGATTCCGAGGTAAACTATAGAGAGAAACCTAAGTTGTGGGGTCTCAAGAGAAATATGAGAGGAAGTTTGAGAGAGTAGGGGGGTGGTTTATCCGCCTTACTGAGGGATGTCCTCGAGAGAGAGTCCTCGGATTTTCGCCACTTTACCAACTTGTCGGGCAAGGGGGGTATACCCTATGCCTTCTTGTTGATGATAACTCCACCTTTGCTTAGTTGAGAAAAATACCACCACGCTAGGATTCATATCCTTATGTTTACGGCATATTCTTTTTTCGATGTTGGCTGCTTGATTTTATTTCTTCATACTCCTTTTCTCTACCCCACTTAGAGAATTTAACCTCCATATTTACATTTGCGGCATACTCTTGATGGTGCGGTATAATATCGATGATACCTTTTTTTTTTTTTTGTGTTCTTTTCTGCTTTTCTTTTCTTTTCCTTCATCATTTTTTTTTTTTTGAAAGAAAATGGCACCAACAATATTCATAAAAGAAATTTATTCCATGCCCGAGGCTGATTCCTTTCTAGGGCCTCTTATAGGGTAAGGGGGCGCATTACAAGGGCATCTGAGAACAAGTGATGCTACCAGCATGGCTCACGAGATGAAGTACGCAATGAAAATGACTTCTTCTTCATCCATGCACATCTTGAGGCTTCGGCTTCCGGGTACTCCTTCTTCTTGCTTCTTTCTCCGGGTCTTAACGGGACGGTGTTTCTCAGGGTCTTCGCTTGCTTCCTTGAATCGGTCTTGTGCGGGGTGGGGGATTGGTGTTGGTGTGTGGAGCGTCGATGCCGGGGAGAGGCTCGAACGGCCTTTTATAGGCAGCCATTAGCGAAGCTCGGGCGGGTGCGCTGCTGAGGCGCGCCATTACCGGCGAGCATATCGCGGGCATAGTGGCGTTGTGGGGGGTAACAGCAGCAGCAGCTCGGGTGGTGGTCGTGGCGGCGGTGTCCTCGACGGCGGGGCAAGGACGGCGTGCTCGGACGGGCGGCGATGGTTGTGCCGAGGAGGTGCGGTGTGTGAGGAGGACGGCCCTTTGTGGGGACAATGGCGTGATGCCGAGAGGACAGCAAAGGCAGGGGAGAGAGCGAGAAAGAAAGAAAGAAAATGGGGTGGGCGAGAGAGAGAGAGAGATGGTAAATGGGAAGGGAGAGGGTAGCGAACGAATCAGCGGCGTGTCAGAGTAGCTTCTGTGCACGTTGTCGCGTAAGCGCTTTGTCGGGGCTTGGGAGGCGTGCACCGGACGCAGCGCCCGATTAGGTGGGGTCGAGTGGGGTCATCATATTTTCTTTTTCTTTTTCTTTTTGTTTTCACTTTTTTTTTTTGTACCCCAATTATTGGTGGTCTTCGTCCAGTTTCCCGACAGGTTTTCGAAAAGGGATGGGAGGGAGAGGTAGGGATCTGGCTGATGGTGGGTTAGAAAGAAAGGTTAGGGGTTTAAGATAACAATCTATGGGGGTAGTTCAAGTAACTAACCGCTTAAACAAACATTACAATGGACTTACCTGTTTGTGAAACGTATGAAAATGGTAGTCACGGTGAGCTTGGTTTTGAGGGGACTTGCTATGATACTCGTGACTTAGGGAAAATTTTCGATACGTTCACTGATCCCATCGTACTTTCCTCTTCGTTAAGTACTATGAATAGTAAAACTTGGAGGATTTCCTTTAGGATAGAAAGATTTGGATATTATTCTAAACAAACGAGCACGACAATATATCATTCCAAAGGCAATTCTACCGATAACATGGGTTCATATCACCCATAAAACTACCTGGACGATTACCGCGCGACTTCAAACATACTACTAATGTAGAAGCAAGGGTAACTACTGCTACTAAACAACTACTAAAAGCTACTATCGCTACTAAAACAACTCGCACAAGCATGCTCTTTGTGGCTACTAGCTTAACTTAGATGGTACTACTTAAACTTGTCTAACACTTGACGGTGCCCCTTGGGTTTGCTTGTGAATTTCTCTTGCACATTTGTTGGGCATATGGGGATCACTTGAGCTTGCAGGTCTTCAATAGTACTTCCTTCTCTTCTTCCTTTTCTTCGGACGCTCGGGGCTTCTTGTAACTTCTGCTGGGTGGCTTCCTTCTCTTGTTGTTGTGCTTCAAGCAGGGTCTTCTTCTCTTCTAACTCCGTCTTCAGGGCTTCCATTTGTGCAGCTCCTTCCTGTATGTCTTCGTTCAACTTCTTGTTCTTCTCCACTTCTTTCTTCAACCGTATCTTGCCGATCTCCAACTCCAACTCCTGATGGTCGTAGAGGGTTTGAAAGGCGTCCAGATACTTTGCCGTAGAGACAAGGGTGTAATCTGGAGTCTGGGGTGTTGCCTTTCTCATTTCCTTGACCTTCTTGAACCATATAGCCGAAGTCTGATCCATCACTGGGTAGTACTTGGCATGACTGTCGTTGAGTTGGTCTTCATACTCCTTGCAATAGGTCTTGAGTGCTTCCAGTGCAATCTTCTGGCAAGTGTCCCATATGTCAGTTCCGCGTTCACGGAATCTTCGATACCCTTCTTGGAGGGGAATGTGCAACTGCATTACACATTTGAATGCTCCATCCTCAAAGTACTCCTGGTAGTAGTACTGAGGTTCCTGTGTAAACCCGAGGTATTTGAGAACTTCCCGGAGAAGTCGGGAATTCCCCAATGGTCAATCCGTCGGTCTTGGCGACCATCCATCCATCTCATTGCATATAGACATGTGTTCATTAGTGACATGTAAGCAACAAAAGGATAATCGAATGGTACAACAAGTCTAGAGTAAATATCCATAAGTAAGGCTAATCGAGGCCATTGCCATTTGATTTCCATCCTATGGTCAAGCTCGGCTACCGATACCACTGTCACGCCCCACTTTTAATGGGTCGTTAACCCTCGTATTTGCGCCGAGGATCACGCACAAATACGGTCATTAGTGTTAGATAATGGTATGCGGATATAATAGAAATCCGAGCTTTAATGATTTAGGATTAGAAAGTCTTACGATGGCGAATGTTTTATCGAGTTAGCCAACCTAAAGCGGTGGATTAACCATGTGCGTGGCCTCATATTCCACAGGCATCTTGAGCACGGACGGAAACCCTTGGCAACTACATCTTCTTCCTAGTAAACGCCTCACGAACTCCTACGAACGTTGATCGTCTACCTTGACAACGATCTTACCTTTGGATGTGCCGATATCCGTAAAAATGCGAGAGGGGTGAGTACAAAGGTACTCAGCAAGTCCAAACCGGGGGGTGGTTTGGTAAATTTTAGGGTTTGGGCCCTAGCGAGTCTCTCTAAAGCTGCTCTCACTAGTTCCGGGGTTATCTCATCTTACCATCACCTTCACATATCCCAAAAGGTTAGTTAAAGCTAATCATAGATGTTCTTTCCTAGCATTCGCCCATTCCAAGGACGTGGCTATTCGAATAGATTCAATAAACTCTGCAGAGGTTGTACAATTTCCCCACACGATAGGCACGCGGTCTTCCCCATCAGGGTTGGTTCCAACAGCCCAACGAGATCCGTACCGCTTGAGTGCTACTCTAGGTATGTTGGTATAATCTTCACCACGACTTCTCGGGGGTTGGAAGGACAACACGCCACCACAAGGATGACGCATCACCCTAGACAATATGGTGATACCAAATCACCCGCGGCTTTACGAGGTAATACCTAATTACCCAACCTATCTTGTCAACACCACTCTCAATTTCAAACCATCAATATGTGCCTCTAGCACCGCGCCCACTCGCGCCCAAACACTTACGTGGAAGACTGCATCCACGCCAACGGACCATGGGGCCACTCTCCCCTATGTGCGCTCCTAATAGATCGTTTGCCTCGCTCCGGCCACCTTGGATCCCAATTATACCTCAACCCAACGGGGTGTGAATCAAGCGAATCCCATAAACGACGTGTGGGCATGCGAAATATCGCACTAGGTAGAAGGTCTATGAACCGGTCCTTAGGGGAGGCGAGCATCTCTCTCCGGGATTCATCCCCCGATTGTGATTAGTCCACCTCCATGTAGACAATCACCACTCACCCTTTTGTTGGAGGGTTCACATTCTTACTTAAGTTACATCGATCTTACTTAATCATCTTATATCATCATTCATCATTATATTAAGGTCATAATTAGGGGGGGTAAGGACTTGCAGGATGTTCTTACGGATCAAGACTTGGTGTGGAACGTCTCTAACGTACTCCGGGAGAAACCTCTAATCCGATCGTCGAAACTACCTTGCATCGGACGATAAACCCTAGCTTGAACTATGGCACACAAAACAAGCATAGAACATTATGGTGGTAATAGGTTAGTTGCATAGATCTAGAATTTAGATAAATTATGGAAGTCGTTTCACGCGAAACGGAGTTAAAATGCATGAGTTATGGATTTTACAATATTAATCCCTAATTTATTAATTAGGGTAATATTATAATATAATTTTATCATGTAATAAATTTGGATCTAATTACATGATAAAATTCCATAAATTAAATAATGAATTTACAAATTTTAAAGGATTTTTTCTCGATATGGGAAATGGGATTTCTAGCTTCCTGTGTACACTAAAGGGTGTACTTAGCAATTTCCCCTATGTACCCAGAGCTGTGTATAGATGCGTTGTATACATGACAGGTGGGGCCCTTTTGTGCCACGTGGTGCCTACGTGGCACCGGGCCGCGGGGTCCGGCCAGCGGGCACGACTGATCGCCGCATAACGGCGATGCCACGCCGTTGGCACTTCACCGGGCGGGCGAGTGATCAACGCGGGCCCGCCGGGGCGACGGTGGCGTCCGTTTGTCCCCCCGCCGCATCCCGTGGCGCGGCGCTGTCGGAATCCCACCGAACCGCCGCCTTTGGCTCGTTGCCTGCCGGGAGGGTCTTATGAGGATCCCTCGTCACCCCTGCCTCGACGGCGGCAACCGGCGGTGAGGGGGAGGCGAGCTCTCCCATGGCGGCAATGGAGGCGGGCGGTGCTCTGCATGGCGGCAACATACTTGAGGCGGCTTCACAAAGACAACCGAGGGAAATCGTAAGGAAAAAGGAAGAGGGAGGTTGGGAAACATACCGGTCCACCACCAGACTCGCAAAGAACCACGACGGCGGTGAAACTCGACCTCCCGTCGGCGGCGGCGAACCGATTTGGGGCACTAAAAAGAGCGAGGAGTGAGGTGGAGGGGAGGAACCAATGGGAGCACCTTTGCGTTCCCCGATCGTGGCGGACCCTCTAGGGTGGAGGGGCGAGTCCGATTGGGCTCCGGGTCGGGCCTATTTATAGGTCGGCCACGACGGTGCTTCCGCGGCGGTGATGCCGGCGAGATCTTTTTCCGACATCCCGCTCTCGGGCACGGCGACTCGCAGCGCTTGCCATGAGCCGGCGCCGCGACGCCTCGGGCTCCGGCCAACTAGTCCATCGCCGGTCTCGAGCACACGGTGCGTTGCCGCCACGGCGGCGGCCGGCGCTAGCGCAGCACGGCGGCCGGCGCCCGCTGCTGGCTGACACGCTCTCCTCGTGTTCATGGCCCTATCCTGGATGGCTCGCGGGGGTTAATGCCTTGGGCGTGCGGGTCCAGGTCTTCGTCACCAGCCCGACGGAAATGTGCTCCACGGTAGACGCCACCGGCCGAGATGTCACATTGCCGCGCGTCGGTGTTCGAGCTTGGTCCGTGGGCGTCGTGGGGATTGAAGTCCGCCATGTGCGCTTGGACCGACTAATGTCCGGCTGGACCTTGGTGGCATCGCGGTCTGCCGGCGTGGCGCATCGTCTAGGGCGCCGCGGCGGTGTGGCGGCAAGCTTGACTTCGCGTCTTGTCGCTCACGATGGCGGCAAGGTCCCCGGCGACCACTATTGGCGTTGACGCCGGGCGCGCCGTGTCCGCGTGGCATCGCCTCGGACGGGCATCGCCGGAGTTAATGCCCTACGCCGTGGTTTCCGATCGTCGCCGCCGACCCGCTGGACGAGTGGCATGCGCCGGGCGACGCCAGGCATCTACGCCGGCCGCTGTGCTCGTGGACGGAGCGGTTGGCCACCGTGCGGAGGAGTGCATCGGGAGGATGGCGGGCGTCGCGGCGGAGGTCATGGCTCGAGTCTCCATGAACCCTAGCTGGTTCCGGCTGGCCGTGCGCCGCCGCGTCCGGCAGGGCGGGGCCCCGCGTCGCGCGACGGCGTCGCGAGGAAGACGACGGCTTCCGTCGTTCTCGCTTGGCAACGGACGGGGGAGGAACAGGGGCCGGCTCGCTTGGTGTGCAGGCTTGGGCGACCGGGCCGGCCCACTCGGCGTCGGTGGGGTGGAAAGAAGGAGATGAGGGCGTTCTTCTTTGGGCGAATTGAGCCCACGAGCTCTCTTTCCCTTCCTCTTTTCTTTTCCTATTTTTTTCCTCTTCTTCTATCTCATGTATACTTGATATATTTCTCTCCATTACTTTTAGGCAAGTGAGTATATGTTCTTAATGTATACCCTTATGTGGAGAAATATATCATAGCATACAGTTTTATAATTCCCTTTTAATCTCTACCTTCATGTATACCTCTATGTAATTGTATGTGTGTGTCTTTCATCCATTTATTCAAGCATATATATTCTTAGAATTTATTGTTAAGCATTTATATATATATCCTTGCTTGGAGGGTCACACACATACATACATATATTGGTATACATGCCCTCATTAATTTCCCTTTTTATTTCCTAGGGCTTACACATGGATCAAGTGTATATATATATTCCATGGACACATTTATATGCTAGGAAGATACATACACCCCTCACATATGCCTTCTAAGGTTTGTGGATTATTTCCCAGAAATATGTAAATCATGCTCATGCATAACTATACTTCCATAATTAAAGTCTAGATCAAGAATACATACCTTGGCCACCATAAGCTCGACAAGCAACAAACAAGAGGGAGTCTAATTTCTATATGGTGGATTTTTATGCAAGGTTTTCGAAAACAGGGGGTTTGGTTTTGCGGAAAGTAGATCAAGTTTTAGTTTATTTCAAAAAGTTCAAATTTTTAGTGAATTTTAAAATGATGCAAAAACACGGGTGTTACATCCGGTCAGCCCGCAGAGAGCGTGTTTTGCCCCCCAACGGTTGGATTTCGTGATGGGGGCTATATATATGAGTTTGGCCGGCTTTGTGAGGTCTCTTGGTCATTTGAAATCATTCCTAACATCTCTAGAGCTGAGCAAACTCCCTCCTCCTCTCATCCATTGATTGTGAGCTTCATTCTTGAGAGTTGAGGAGTTCCAAGTGCATATTGCTTTGATCTTTGCATTTAGAGGGGCTTGTGGATCGTTGTGAGCCGGTGGATTTCTTGTTGCTCTTGGAGAGCACCACTCCTAGCCGGCTTGGTGATTGGTGGAGGCGTTGGCAAGAGAAGGAGATTGTTCTTGGCCACCTCCGGGTTGATTTGTGAGAGGATCACACACTCCTCGTCGGGAAGACAAAGTGCAAGGAATATATTGCTCGTGTCTTGGGTACCTCTCATTTGCTTTGGGTGCAAGTAGCCTAAAGGCACTTGGCTAGGAGTGAGCTCCACCTTGCCCCCACACGTGAGAAGGTCGACACGACGGAGAGTAGCTTGACAGGTGCTCAAGTGAACTTCGGGTTAAATCATCGTGTCTCTCCATTGTGATTGTTGTCTCTTGGTGATTGGCTTCAATTCGGTTATCTCATTATATCATCCTTGGTGATTGGATTGACTAGCCCCGACATAGCGGTATATCACCTCTACACTCTTGCATAACTTCCATATATATTGTGCTTGTGTAGTTTGTTCACCTAGTGGTAAAGTAAAGACTTAGCACTTTGTGTGAATTAGAGACTATAGCAACTAGAATTGTTAATAGGAGGCTGCCGACAAGTAGAGCTAGAGCAAACACTTATATCGCCATTTGTTATTCTAACAAGTTTGTCTAGTGATTTGTAGAAATTTTTGTTAGGCTATTCACCCCCTCTAGCCATTTAGGACCTTTCACGGGGGCCATAGCGGGCGTGGCGGGTTTCCCACTCATGCCGGCGACCCATTTGCTTCAAGTGCGGCGAGGGCCATCGCGTTGCCACGCGCAGCCTGCCTTGGCGATGCCTCCATTGCCCGCGGCCTTGGCCACGTTGCACGGGATTGCAAGAGGGAGGCGCGCAGGTGATGTGGCTAGGCGTGACGTTCGACAACGATGTGGCAGTGGTGTGGGGGCCGGGGGCGGCGGTTCTGTGGCTGCGGATCACGAGGCGTAGTTAACCCCAAGCTCCCCATCGGCGTGCGTGGCCTCGCTCGAGCAAGCCGAGCCGTAGGCGGAAGAGGAAGCGAGGCGACCGGCGCCAGCGGACTTCCATGGTTTGGCGGCCCGTGATGCGCTCGACCTAGGGCACGGGAGCATCGACCTTGCCTTTTGGCCAGGGGTAGTGGCGGATCACCGACCTCTGTTGACCCGATAGCCACACGGAGGGGACGTGACTTGGGCCGTCACCCTCGAAGGTCGCCGCCATCGCTCGAGCGTCAAGCCCCGGTCATTCCGGTGAGCGCCCCCCGGGCCGATGACGTCGTCCCCAGGAGGCGGCGACGGTGGTGGAGCGGCCGCGGACCTGCGACCTTCGCCCGGCTCACGGGCGGCGGTCCTAGAGGACCCGGCGGGCCCTCGGGGCCACTTGGGAAGAGCTTGAAACCTTCCGCCCACCTATGAAATTGGAGGGGCACGAGTTGGGGGTGGTCGGGCCGGCACTTGAGTTAGGGGGCCCCGGTCGTGGACTCACCGGCATCGATCGGCGCCGGGTAGGGGGGAGGCTGCGACATGGCCGCGACTACGGTGGGCGTTGGCTCGAGGCACGGCGGCTCCGGCGGCGGCCGACCTCGTGGCCGCCAACGCCGGAGGTGCCGGGGCGCGAGGGAGAGTTCGCGTCACATAGGCAAGTGGTCGAGCCTGTGTTGGCCGCGACCGCCGGCCCGGAGCATGGCGCGGCCCCGGGCGATGATGACGGATCTCGCTCGCCGCCACCGGGCTTCCCCGTGTCTGCATACAAGGATGTTGAGATGGAGTGGGACACGTCGTGCGATGGCGACGATGCTGCAGCACTCAGCGGATGTGTCGAGGGGTTCGCCTAGCGGGTGCTCAAGAAGGCCGCCGCACCCCTGCTGCAGACGCCCCTGTTGCGGACCAAGGTCTATGACCAATCGTCCGAGCTCCCCCTCAGGAGCGTGAGGATAGCGGCACAGCCGCTTGCAAACATCCCGGTCGCCTGGCGAGGGGAAGCTCTCGTCTTCAGCGGCCGATGGCTTCCGGGGAAGACGACGACGAAGGCCAAGCAGGAGTACGACGCCATGTTGGCGATGACCCCATCGACGCGGATCTGAGTCGTTGCGGGGAGCTCTTCCCCGACCTCGCGCGCCCTTGGCAGGCTCGTGGGCGTCGCGGCGCCCGTGCATGAGCACCACCGCCGATCCACGGATCCGAGCCGGTGCGCACAACCCAAGTTGTCCAATCCGTGAGTAATCCGCTTAGGAGGAAAGGTTGGGGAGTGGTGCATAATCACTACTAATTTTTACCATGTTACATCGGCAATTTGTTGATGTAATGGGGCCTAAATTGATGTGATAGCTTGGTGTCGCATCAATTTTGTGTTTGATGCGAACCGATGCAAGTGCTCTTGATGCAATAGCCTTTCACATCGGTTACCCGTGGTTGATGCGAGAAGCAACTATTGCATCGGCCATCGGTTGTCTCTTGCATCAAAAATTGAGAGATGCAATAGCTTATTGCATTGACATCATGTTGATGCAGTACATCTATTGCAACGACTATTGTTTGATGCAAAGAGACGTGTTGCATTTTGATCCGATGCTAGAGGTTCTATTGCATCACCATTTTGGTTCGATGCAATTCGAGCTATGGCATCGACATGAGGTTCGATGCAATTCAAACTATCACATCAACATGAGCTTGGATGCAATATAAACTATTGCACCGACATGATATTTGAAGGACAACCAATTATTGCATCGAATTCATTGCACATAAATTCATAAAATTACAAAATTCAATGGAACAAAAAGGCGATCGTATTAATAACTTGGATCCTAAGCATTCAGTCGTTCATACAATGTAAGGAAGTCAAATGCCTTCCTATTTCCAAATAGGTAATTGCAAAGTTGAATTGCATTACAAACCACTAACTTATGCTACAAATAGGCAATCATAAATAGAAATACATGTCTCTTAGCACAAAACAACATGACATCTTTCTAACTCAAAAAAAAAAAAAAAAACATGACATCTTTCTCGTTGCACAATATTTGATTCATTTCAGCTTTGCCAAGACTCCCTCAAGGTTGATCTTCCTGAAAAAGTCAAAATGACATGCATTAGTAATATATATAGTTGATCACACAGTTGGAATCAAACATAGACAACACATGATAGACAACAAATTTGTGGGTTTAACACATAGAATGGTTAATGAAGCCGAACTATAAACACACAAGGCATGAACTCTTGGTTGCTCAAGTTAGCATACATGCAGCCACCTATTACATCAGATTTTAGTTTGATGCAAGGGGACGTGATGCAATAGGGTCAAAATTTAGTAGTGAATGTAATATCCTAACTCCCATGAACGCGTGACAGCGTGAAAGCGTGGATGTAAAAACTCTTCTCTTAAATACAATGATGCGCAAGCCTTTTGCATATTCAAGAAAAATAAAGCATTGAGCGACAAAAAAAAAACTGATGCTCTACGAAACAAAATGTAAAACGTCTAACAAACTTATTACGAACCAACTGATCTAGGATCAGTTCACCAAATCATTAGACTGAACGTGCAAATCATAGAAATGTTGACATCAATGCCAAATCATGCCTTTTTGCCAAGATTATTAAGATAAATTGGAGTTTTGACAACCGCATTGGGGAAGCGCATCTCACGCATGTAAACTTCGGATGTTAAATTGCTTCTCCTTCTTACTATCAATCAAAGTCGGGTTTGCCGGATCTTTCAAAAAAAAAAGTATTTACATTGCATCCCCAAAATAATGAATAAGAGATAAGCTCATTCTTGACTGACCACTTCTGGAGACAGGAACTGAAACAACGACGGGCAATCCGTGCCAAAAATTTGATACTGATGCTTAGAGTCGTGCTAACTCTTCGGCACCTTCTAAATGCTTTGCTTTAGTACAAGATATTGTATAAGTAACTGACGCCAGGGTATGCTCCATATAGCTAGAAAAAAAAAAGTCATATACTCATGTTATTACGAACGAAAAAGAACATATTGTAATGCCACAGCAGTGACCTTTTAGGCTAATCACACCGATTATATTCCACTCTTTCAATTAGATTATTCATAAACTTAATGCAGATTGAAACTTAAAAGTTTTGGTTCCACTCGCAACAGAAAGCATCAACAGACATAAAGAGCTATGCCCTGCAAAAGAGAAGCGTCTGACAAGCTTATTACAAACCAGGAGATGCCTCATCCATGAAGGACACCAAGCCAATATCTTACGACCAGAGATTAAACAGGAACGACATGAAGGAGCAAATCAAATCACAACAGTGTTTGAGCTTAACTCGCAAAACGATTTACAAATTTGTCTTGACAATCTATTATGCAATGCATTCCTACAGCTTCAGGTACGCACTTCCCTTGCTGATGAGCGGATGTCCAGTGCTTCCTCGATTGCTAGCTCAATACATGTGAACCAACTCCAACTGGCTGAAGTGAACAAAGCAGACCAACAAAGGCAGTAGCAACCTGACGAAACTAAGATCAACGAGACATTTAATTAGGAATGGCAGTGTGTTCTGGCCGGTCCAATAAACAAAAAGCAGCATAAAACCATACCTTGTACGTGAATACTCCTGAGATAGCAGCTTAAAAACCCATGCCTTCAGCCAGAGATTGCATTCCCTTTTCTGACTACAAATTTTCGCCAAAAGTTTTCCCCAGTTACTCTGAAAACAACCCTTCTAATGTGACTAATCTTCATTAGCTCTTCATTGCATTCATTTGCTTCACCTTCATGCCTAAGGATCGTTATAAGCTCATCAGCAGCATCTACCAAATATAATTCATCAAGCGTCATAAGATTCTCAATGCCACGAGGGAGCTGCTTCAGTTCTGGGCAACCTGCAAACCATAGCTTAACAAGACTTCCCAGTGCATCTTCTTCTATTTCTACTTGACTGAGATGCGGAGCAACCGATATATATAGTTCTCTTAGTTTAGGAAATGACTGCGCAGAGAGGCATAATGTCTTCCCATGGTAAGCCTTACAAAGATGAAGTAGACATAAATTACGCAACACCATGAGGCTAGGAAGTGAGTTTTCATCAAGTTTAGAGAACTTCAGGCATAGAATAGTGAGATTGTTAAGGTGCAACCACGAAGAGAGAACCTCAGGCATCCGTTTCTTTTCCAGCCGCCCATGAAGTTCCAGTGTAGAAATTGTTTCTGGTAAACTAAGTTGTTCCAATGGCAACACCTCACTTTCATCTGACATAGTAATCGACAAACAGATAAGATAGCTCAAGTTACGGACAGTGCTACACAGGATTAATGAGTGCTCACTTGTCACATTGTCAACGTAAAATGTTCGTAAGTCTGTCAGAGATGCAACATCACATAGAGTTTCCAAGCTAGCTTTAACCATTTGCAGAGCATGCAGTCCCCTCAGGTTCTTTATTATTCCCCTAGGCACCTTTACTCCACGGTACTGAGGGAAAAGTGGTCCTACTCCTTCACCAACACGTACAGATGCATATAGGTACCTAAGCTTCTTCAGTTTTGCTACATCCTTTGGTAAAGATTGTAGATAAGTCATTGCTGCATCCAGTACTTCTAAGTTTTGCAATCTTCCGATGGCCTCTGGCAGAATCTCAATTTGAGTATTTCGAACACCCAAGAAACGCAGATTAAACATGTTGAAGACCTCATTAGGGAGCTCCTTGATATTAGTACCTTGAAGATCCAATATTGACAACAATGTAGAGGATGTAAGGACAGATCTCAGCAAATCGATGTCAACAATACTTGTGAAAACATAGATTGCACGGAGATGTGTCGCAGCAGAAGGATCCAATGCCACATTGGTGTTATTTATTGATAGTCTGCGAATCCTATCTACTGAAACTGTCCCAGAACCCTCATAAATATTACCAAAACATTCTTTTTTGCTGCTTTGTCAAAAGCAAGATGGCGGATAACATCATGCATTCGGCAACATTCGACTCGTCCCACACGCACTTTTCAACACAACTTGCAGTAGGCTTCGGGTTTACAAGATCATTCA
Source organism: Hyparrhenia diplandra (assembly GCA_015847255.1). Lineage (NCBI taxonomy): Eukaryota > Viridiplantae > Streptophyta > Magnoliopsida > Poales > Poaceae > Hyparrhenia > Hyparrhenia diplandra. The sequence goes on from JADLZK010005511.1 coordinate 701,578, forward strand.
AGTAGCCCTCTGCCACCTGTTCTAGTGTTTTGTTCTCCTTTTCCTTGATGAAACCAGAAGTAATCCAGTGCCCAATTAAACTTTGCGCATCAGTATACAATCCTCTGGAAATAATGCACAATATAAGAAGCAATTCTTTAGCTCATATGGAAGGTCCTCCAAGCTGAGTTTTAGAATACTATGGACACCGTGGATCACATTATGAGTTGACTGCAATTCTAACTCCTTGTACACACTATCCCATTCAGAGTATATCATTGGTTTGAAAGACAATAGACGTCCTACGCATGCAATGGCAATAGGCAAGCCTTCACATTTTTGCAAGAACTTTCCAGCCAAATCATGTAACTCTGACGGGCACCTTTTGTCATCACTATTCCGGAAAGCTGCTTTGCAGAATAACTCCCAAGAGTGCTGATCTCCTAGAGGTTCCAGCTCAATTGTGCAATTACTAGTTGCCAGTGATGCAGCTTCAAACTTTCTTGATGTGAGAACAAACCGGCTAGTACAATTAGTTGGAAAGACATCCATGATATTATTAATCCATACATCCTTTTCCCAAACGTCATCTAGAACCAAGATATACTTTTTACCTTCAAGATGTTTCCGGATGATCTCAACTAAGCCTCTAATTTCCATGCTAGTAGCATCAGTTATGATGCCAAACTCTCTTGCAATCCTCTTTAGAAGGTCTTCAACATTGTAACTCCGTGACACAGTTACCCAGGCTGCTACATGAAAATCTAGTTTCACAATCTTGTAGACATGGTCAACCAAAGTAGTTTTACCTACACCGCCCATTCCCCACACTGTGGCTATTTTGTAGTTGTTTTCTTTCAGATCACCCACTAGCCATTGTTTGAGCTTGGTTGCATTCTCCTCAATGCCCACTACATCCTCTTCCCTTGTAAAAAAGAAGTTTTGATTGGTGGATCTCGCAAGATGGTCACTGTCCCGAGCGTGTCCCTGCGTTCCTGGGATGACATAACGAGCCCTCCTTTTTGCAGCTTCTTCAACCTCAGCATTGATATCATGAAGTTTGTGAGCTAGGACGGTGCCAAGCCTTGACATGCTTGATCCTCCTCGTCATGTTGCCAGCAAATCCTCCATGTCTGTCGTCCTCTAGCTTGTACATGAACTCATCGACAACATCCTCAATCTGGAAAGATAGATTCCGGATCTTGTTGATGAAAATGTCAGTGGTCTTGTCGGTATCCTTGAACTTCTCTGACTCATGAAGGTAGGCCTCCATGCTCTCCAGCTCATCCTTGGCTTTCCTGATCTCACCAAAGAGACCCTTGAGCGCAGAAGCTTCCTTGGAAGAAAGGTGAGATGCACCACAGTCTATGGCCTGGTTCGCCAAGGCCACACCGAGCTTGCCCATGAGCACTCCCACAACAGCCCCAGCCATGGTAGTTGTGTGGACTTCTTTGAGTGCTGAGAATCACAGGTGTCAGCAGGCTGTCATACCCAAATTTCAGAAATCAGTTCAATTTTCATAGCTAGCTTCTAGTGGTTAATCTGGACATCAAAGCAAAAATTTCAAACTTTATTTTGAACTGGCGAAATTAGGTGGTGAGTTACCTGAATAGAAGATGTAAACAAGTATGCGTTGATAGTATGCTTCAAGCCTTCAACTAGTCAGAGGAGGTATGTACGACAGAGCAGCAACTAATAAAGTGGTTCTTCTAACTTGTTGAACAGAGGAGACACGTGGAAAAAAAAACCTCAATCTGTACATTCATGAATTTCACAAATCATGTCAATTTCTAGAACTTGTTTTCAGCTTAGGAATCTGGACATGCAAATGGGTACTGAACTTTGACACAGGATAATACCTGAATATGAGGAAGCCAGAAAGAAAGCATGAATGGTTGCAGGTAAGTGTTGTTTGTTGCATCAGTCTAGATGGAAGCCTCGACGGAGTGGGAGGAGTTGCATATCTGGCAAGCAATGACTATGCAGGGCCAGAGCATGATGACCGGTGACACGAGAGAGAGAGAGAGAGAGAGAGAGAGAGAGAGAGAGAGAGAAGATGCTGCATGAGTCCCTTGACAGGGAACAAAACAAAATGTGCATGGGGTTATTGCAGCTTCGTGGTAAGTGTCTTCACAATGTTGGTCCGACACTGATGCTAGTTTGATTAATTATTCTCTTGTCCTTTGCGCTGATTGACTTGGGTAACCAGCAGCAGAGATGAGTGAGATGAAGGAGAAACCGATGCCAGGATTTGTTTAACAGGCTAGTGACAGGATACAAGCCTTTATTTTACTAGTGATTGTTCTTGTATCCTTCGTCCATACATTTCTTAGTAGCTAGGCGATGAGATGATTGTTTTTCCAATGGGTCATTTGTCACTAGTCCTTGGTGGTCATGGTAGTTCATGCTAACTTTGTGCATTGTTATAGTTGGTCTTATATATTCATATTGTTTGTTCATCACATAGGAACAACTAACAAGTGTGCTATGTATACATTATAACAAGCAGTCTGTTTACAGCCAATTATTAGAACAATTAAATGGCTAGTCAGTCCAAAAAAAGAGGGTATACAGATAGCATAAGAATATGCAGTGTTGAAAAAACGAAATCAGTGCAGTAGTTGACAGACTAGTTATTTCTTGAATCGGTGCACCCAAACTTGCTCTGTTCCCAGAAAAATAGAGCATATGTTTGTAGATGTGGTTCTTACCAGTTACCAATAACCCGCTTATCACTTGCCAATAATGTAGCAAGCTCAACAAAGTGAATACCATATGCATCATGTGTTGGTACCCCGGTTAGGCCAAATGGAGATTTTGCTTCATTTATCAGATGAAACTGAAGAGCTTGTAGGCTAGGATCAGACCACCAACTACTCTGTCTCTGTGACAGCATATATACCAGGTCAAGAGAATCCAAAGATACAGCACGTTAGTTTCCAGAAAAACGAAAATTAAAGGCTCTGGCACTTGGGATTACAGACCTGGGAGAGGCCCAAAGGACCAAATGCCGCAACCCAACTCCCAAGCGTCTTCGACACCTTGCCCATAGGAATCACGGCAAGCACCTGGGTTGGACAAGGAGAGGGCGAGGAACTGCTCCTTCAAGTACACACGAACGCGCATTTAGTCCACATTAGCCAAGCCGAGCACGTGGAACCATTTAGCAAAAGCTGTATCGACGAATTAACCACCTGCTGAATCGCTGATGAGGAAGTGCCGCGCAACGGCGCGGTCTCGAAAAAAAAAAAAAAGAGGAAGTGCCGCACCGCCGCAGACCACCTGTTCGTCGGAGAGCCTCTGAAGCGCCGGATCGAGCGCGCCAAAGGAATCGGCGAGGCCGCGGTGGCCGTAGTCCCGTACCACCACGGCGATGAGGCTGCAATGCTGCATAGGTTCCTCTCCAAGACCCCGTAGCAGCAGGCGAGAGAGGAGGGTGCCTTTTTGGCCTGGGGCTGGGCCGAGCTAGTGGGGGAGGGCTTGGTGCTGCACCTATGGAGGAGGCTCGACCAGGGTTGGGATGGGTGGGAGTGCGAGTGGGAAAGAGGGAGGTAGATGGGGTGGAGGCGGCGGCGGCGGCCATGGGAGCCGGCCAGAGCAGCAGTGGAAGGGAGGAAGACAGGGGGTGGATACGTCACTTACATGCTGGCCCCATCTAAAAGGAAGGTGATTCAGTACTTTTTTTTTTTTTTTCTTGTTCTTCTTTGAGAAATCCACTTCAATTTTTTTTTTTTTCCTGCAACCATAACCGGAAACTCGGAGGGGCTGTTTGGTTTATAAATTTTTTAGTCTTGGGACTAAAAAGTCATTTTAGTCCCTACCAAATCGGAGGGACTTTTTGAGATTTTTTCTCTATTAGTTAAAAAAAAACTCTCTTGGATTTTTTTTTATTAGTCTTGGGGACTAAAAAAAAAAAATTAGTCCCTAGGAACCAAAAAAAAACACAAACATACAAGTCAAAGAACGCGTTGGCGTCAATAAATAATCACTCCTTTTGGCAAAGATTACTAAGACAAAATGGAAATTTGCGAACCACGCCATTATATTTTGGGTGCATCTAAGAATAAAGAATAAAAAAAAACTCATTTTTTGCGGCAAAGATAATTTCATTAACACTAAAGCAAGTCACATTCTTTTCATTAAAAAATCAACCAAACTACTCCGACTTCATTGATGAGAGACAAGAAACCTTGGTAAATTAAACACCACGAGCACGGGCAATCCACGCCGAAAATTTGATACGGATGCCTAGAGTCATCTAACTCTTTGAAACCTTCGAGGCAGTGTGCCAAGTCATTCTCCAACTTGATGACACCTCAACTCAATTCCGAGGCAGTTTTGGTTCCTCACCCAACAGAAAGCATTGACTGACCAAAACAGTGATGCTCTGCAAAACGGGAAGAAAAGCATCTAGACCACGGCAATCCACGCCAAAAAAATTTGATACCGATGCTCAGAGTCATACTAACTCTTTGAAACCTTTGAGGCAGTGTGCCAAGGCATTTTCCAACCTTTTGACATCTCAGTTCGAGGCAGTTTTGAATCCTCACCTAACATAAAGCATTGACAGACAAAAAATTGATGCTCTGCGAAACAAGAAGTAAAACGTCTAACAAGCTTATTACAAACCAACTGATCTAGGATCAGTTCGCCAAATCATAAGACTGAACATACAAGTCATAGAAATGTTGGCGTCAATGCCAAATCATGCCTTTTGCCGGATTATTAAGATGACTTGGAATTTTGACAACTGCATCATTATATTTTACGGTGCATTCCCAAAATAACGAATAAGAAATAAGCTCATTCTTGACTGACCAGACAGGAACTCAAACAGCCACAGGCAATCCGTGTCGAAAATTTGATACTGATGCTAGTCGTGCTAACTCTTCAACACATTCTAAATGCTTTGCTTTAGTACAAGATCAAGATATTCTTGTGTAAGTAACTGACGCCAGGGTATAATGCTCCATATGGCTAGATAAGAAGCGATATACTCATGTTATTACCAACGAAAAAGAACAAAACATTTGCCAATTTCCTACAGGGCGCAGCCTAATTAAGATACTAATACATCCTTTAAAACAACTATATTGTAATGCCACAGCAGTAACCTTTTAGGATAATCACACCCATTATATTCCATTCATTCAATAAGATTATTCATAAACATACTGCTCAATGGAACTTAAAGTTTTGGGTCTACCCCCAACAGAAAGCATCGACAGATGAAAATAGCTATGCTCTGCAAAACGAGAAGCGTCTGACAAGCTTATTATTACAAACCAGGGAGATGCCTCACCCGTGGAGGACACCAAGCCAATATCTTAGGACCGACCTGAGATTAAACAGGAACGACATGAAGGAGCAAATGAAATCACAACAGTGTTTGCGCTTAATTCACAAAACGATTTACAAATTTGTATTGACAAACAATCTATTATGCAATCTGGATCCATACATCTATTATGGGCAGATGTCCTGTGGCTTTCTCGATTGCTAGCTCAATATATGTCCACCGACTGGCTGAACTGAACAAAGCAGACCAACAAAGGCAGTAGCAACCTGACAAAAATGATATCAATGAGACATTTAATTAGGAATGGCAGTGTGTTCTGGCCGGTCAATAAACAAGAAGCAGCGTAAAACCATACCTTGTACGTGATCTCCTGAAATAGCAGATAGGATCCAAGCCTTCAGCCAGCAATTGCATTCCCTTCTCTGATTACAATTCTTCGCAAGGTTAAAGCTTGGATCACATTATGAGTTGACTGCAATTCTAACTCCTTGTAAACACTATCCCATTCAGAGTATATCAGTGGTTTGAAAGACAATAGACGTCCTATGCATGCAATGGCAATAGGCAAGCCTTCACACTTTTGTAAGAACTTTGCAACCATATCCAGTAAATCTGACGGGCACATTTTGTCATCACTGTTCCAGAAAGCTGCTTTGCAGAATAACTGCCAAGAGTCCTTATCTCCTAGAGGTTCAACCTCAATTCTGAAATCGCTAGTTGCCAATGATGCAACTTCAAACTTTCTTGATGTGAGGACAATCAGGCTGGTACAGTTTGTTGGAAAGACTTCCATGACATTATTAATCCACACATCCTTTTCCCAAACATCATCAAGTACCAAGATGAAACAGAAGGACTTGTACGATAGGATCAAACCACCAACTACTGTGTCTCTGTGACAGCGTATACTAGTACCAGGTACAGAGAAACCAAAGATTCAACACGTTTTCCAGCAAAACACAAACGGGAAATTAAAGGCTCTGCGACTTGGATTACAGACCTGGTAGAGGGGTCCCAACTCAGGAGTAAACATAGGGGAACGTAACTGTCTTCTTTGCCTTCAGCTACACATAAATGCTCACGTAGGCCACATCAGCCAAGCCAGACATAGAGAAACTTTTGGAAACGAGAAGGTAACTGAACTCGGCCCTCCGACACTGCAGTTCATTGGCCACATCTGTGATCGGTTCACCCTTAAATGAGTTGCGTCAAAATCGTGTGCAATCAAATCATAATACTTAAAAATGGAATTCATAGAATTGTCGACATCAATTGCTAATCGTGCCTTTTCACCAAGATAATTAAAACGATTTCGAATTTTGAAAACCATATTGAGTGCACCATTATATTTACGCTGCATATAAAATTAAAGAACAAAAAAAAGTTCATTCTTGGTAGACTAGACAAGAACAATATACGTACATTATGCTTCAAGAAAACAGAGTAAAAGAACCAAACTTGCTCTGTTTCCAGAAAACAGAGTAAAGGAATGGAACTTGCTCTGTTTCCAGAAAACAGAGTAGGCTCTCTTTGGACTCCTCAGTAAGTATGCAATGCACTTGTTTATGTTCTTCTTTACTTTTGCCCCAATATGATCCAAGCATGAAGGTACACAAGGCATAGCTGACGTTAAGTATTTTGTTTAGGAAGACATTAATTAAGGTCAATTGAATTTTGACAGGCAAAAATCATGTCAAACCTTATGCCAAACCAATGTGATTTAACAAACCAAAGCACCAAATTAAAGAACGTATATGAAGGAAAGCCAGGTTAAGCGCAGCAGAAATTGAACAATCTGCAAGTTTATTACCGGCCCATACCAGCATACCACTGTGCCATTGATGACCAAACAAAAACCTAAACACAGACTAGCATTCAGAAAAAATAAAATCTCCAAGAGAACAAGAAAACAGAGAGTTCCTCTTCCAGCAGGTACCACCATTCATCATTTTTACAGCTCAGAAATCAACCAGAATGATGAGCACCATTCGCAGTTCATTCTGACTCCAGTGACGCGAAACCTCCGCCGCTGCCCCCTTGTTTCAGTAGCATATATAGCACATCTTCTGACTTGTGTTCTCTGCATGTACAATTATTCCCAAGCGTTAATCCAAGGATAAAACCAGAAAAATAGGAGCAAACAGGATAACTTTGAATTTTGCATTGAAAATATGCACTTGTTTCGCCCCTGCCTGCAGTATAGCCAAAAATACAGGTGGCACTCAAAGAGATAAAATCAACTATGTTGCATTCGTGAGCCCACTAACGAATGCACATATCAAGGCTGCTTTAGTTGCTCTATTTAAATTAATTCATGTGCTACTGGACAACGCAAAACATACTTGAATTGACCATGGCTGCAGCTGTCGGAAAAGAAATTTAGGTAAGTGGTATAAAGAAAATTGCTTACCTCTCAAAACTGCAGCATCCATACATTACATCATATTCTTTGACAAATATTTTTCTTAGTTAATTTAACGGCGACCATCCTGATGTGGATAATTTTTCTGAAGTTCTTTGTTCGAGGCATTTTCTTTACGTCCTTCGCTAAGCTTCTCTACAACCTCCTCTGCAGTGTCTTCCAAGTATAATAGCTCAAGGGTTTTAAGGTACTCAATGCCCTGAGGCAGGCACTTCAGGTTTGGGCAGTCTGACAATATTAACTCAACCAGGCTTGCCAGTGCACCTTCTTCTATTATGACTTGGTTGATCTGCGGAGCACCCCATATTGCTAACACTCGCAGTCTAGGAAATGCTTGTGAAGGGAAGTACAATGTATTTCCAATATAACCGTCACCAAGCTCAAGACACTCTAAACCTTGTAACACCTTGAGGCTAGAAAATGAGTCTTCATCAAGTCTTGAGAATCTCGTAAAACAAGCGCTTAAGGTTGTTAAGGTGAGACCCGGAAAGAGAATCTGAGGCAACAAGTTGCTTTCCGGTTGCCCTAGCGGTGCAAGTCTAGTAAGAGTCTACGGTAAACAGAGTGTTTCTAATGGTAGTACTTCATTTTCGTTTGATGCATTTATTGATAGTCTTGTAAGATGACACATGTTGCTTATAGCACTGCACAAGTTTGAAGCGTGCTCACTTAGCACATTACAAACTGAAAATGTTCTCAACTCTGTCAAAGCGGCAACTTCACAAAGTGTCTCAGAGCTTGCTTTAACCTCTTGCAGAACATGCAGGCTGGTCAAATTCCTTATGCCTCTAGGCACCGAAATTCCACTATAATGTCGTGCATTTCTTTTTCGATTACCACTGCACACTGCGTGCGAAACCTAAGGTTCTTCGGTTTTGCTACACTGTTTGGTAAAGATAGCGAGAGAAGTACGAGTGCATCCAACACTTCTAAGTTTGCGTCTTCCTATTGCCTCAATTGCGGTAAATCTAAGACCGAGAAACCTCAGATTGAACAAGTTGAAGATTTCATTGGGCAACATCTTGATTTGTGTACCTTGCGGATCAAAGTTGTGACAAGTTTGAAGATGCAAGGATAGGCCTTAGCAATTCAATATCAATGGAACTCGTAAAAGCATATATTGACCGTAGATGTCTTTGCACGGATTGGCTCAATGATGAAATATCGAACTTTGTATTGATAGTCGACGCGAGTTGCCTATCGGAAATGTCCTAGAGCCCACGTAGACTCTACCAAAGCATTCTATCTACGCTTTTTGAGAGCAAGATGGCGGATGACATCATGCACTCGACACTTCTTCACTCTTCCAAACTCATTCTTCTCCACAACTTGTAGCAGGCTTCGGGTTTATAAGATCATTCAAGTAGCTCTCTGCCACTTCTTACGGTATTTTGTTCTCTTTTTTGATTGATGAATCGAAGTAATCCAAAGGCTTTATTAACCTTCTCCTCCTCAATTCATAATCCTCGGGCTTGATTGCACAATGTAAGAAGCAGTTCTTCAGTTCATATGGAAGGTCCTCCAAACCGACTTTCAAAACTGTTTCAACAACAGGAATTGTGTTTTTAATTGATTTGCAACTCTAACTTCACGGTACACCTTTTCCCATTGAGTAAGTTGGGGGTTTGAAACACGATGGCCGGCCTATGCACGCTATAGCAATAGGCAAACCTTCACACTTTTCTAAGAACTTTCGGCCAAATCCCGTAACTCCAAAGGGCAGCTCTTGTCCTCGTTGTTCCAAAAACGCTTGCTTGAAAAAATAACATATAAGAGTGCTTTTCTTGTAGTGGTTCTAGCATAATTGCACAATCATTAGTTGCCAATGGCGCAACTTCGGATAATCTTGATGTCGAGAACAAATCGGCTTGTACCATTGGTAGGAAAAAGATTCATAATATTAATCCACACATCCTGTTCCCAAACATCATCGAGCACTAAGATGTACCTTTTACCTTCAAGATGGTTACGGATGGCCTCAACTACAATTCTCATTTCCATATTGCTAGAATCAATTGAGATGCTGAAGCGCCATTGCAATTCTTTTCAATAAATCCTCAACTTGGTAACTCTTGGACCACGATTACCCATGCAAAAATATCAAACTTCGACTTTCACAATGTTATAGACATGATCAACCAAAGTAGTTTTACCCACTCCACCCATCCCCCAAACTGTAGTGATTCTAGTGTTCCTTTCTTCCAAATCACCCGACTAGCCACCCCTTGAGCTTGTCGGCGGTATCTTCAATACCCACTAGATCGCCATCCCTTGAAAAACACAAATTTTGAGTGTAGGATTTCACATGATGGTCACGCTGTGAGTGTATCTATGCATTCTTGGGATGACATAACGGACCCTCCTTTCGGTAGCTTCTTCAAGCTCGGCATTGATATCGCGGAGCTTGTGAGCGAGACGGTGCCAAACCTTGACATGCTTGATCCTCTTTTTCATCTTTGCTGCAAATCCTCCATGCTTGTCATCCTCAATCTTGTACATGAACTCATCGACAACATCCTCGATCGGAAAGATAGTTCGGATCTTGTTGACGAAGATGCCGAGTGGTCTCGTCGGTATCCTTGAACTTCTCGACTCATGCAAGTAGGCTTTCATGCTCACCAGCTCCTCCTTGGCTTTGTGGATCTCGCCATAGAGACCCTTGAGAGCAGAAGCTTCCTTGCAAAGCAGGGTTGCACCATAGTTTGCTGCCAGATTTGCCAAGGCTTCACCTAGCTTGCCAATGAGCACTCCAACAACAGCCTCCGCCATGGTTGTTGTGCGTGCTTGCTATTCTAGATGACTCCGATGTTACCAGGAGATACAAGTGTAGTCTCCTAGCTGCAGCCAGAGGCCCGAGTTTAGGAACTAACTCCATATATACACAAGTGCAGACTTTGAAAGTTCGAATGATGATCTTACTAAGGAATAAGGATTACCTGAACAGGACACAGGAGAACAAAACCAGCACATTGGAGATCATGGATAACTCTGGCGAGTAGGAGGAGTTGCATATAGCGAACAATGATGCTGCAGCCTCCAGTGTCAGAGATGGAAATGGGAGGTCATGGGGCTTCGCAGAAGGAGATGAGGAAAAAATAAGGATTACCCTGCTGTGGCTACGATGGCCCTGTCTCCCGTGTTCACAGGAGGACAGGATGGTAGACACGGATGGGACGACTTCAAGTCGTCGTTGTCTTCTTCATGGCATAGGCAGTGTAAACCACTGACTGACAAGTGTGATACAACAATGGCTGCACTCCGGGCACCAGCAATGACAACGACAGCATTGAGCAAGAAGCCACCGCTGCCGTTTTCCATCAACAGCATTGAGCAATGACAACCAACAAGTGAGGTATGTAAAATATAATAATTAACTTATTAACAAGTGGTCTGTTTACAACTAATTATTATTGCAACAAGTGGGCTAATCATCAAACAGAAAGGTCTATGGATCGCATGTATATGCAGTTTTAAAAAATCTGCATCAATGCAGTAGTTGACAAACTAGTCATTTCTTTTTTGCCAAAAAAAAAAAAAAAGAGAGAAACACAAGTTGCCGGAATAGATTACCTGTCACGTAAAATCAAGTTGAACTATGCCAACAAAAAGCAATAGATGTAATTGTTGAGTGTACAACTAAGTCGCCCATGGACAGTCTGCACCAAACCTTGCTCTGCCAAGAGAACAGAGGAACCCACCGAAGCTTGCTCTGTTTTAAGAAAACAGAGCATACGTTTATAGCTTCCGAAAAGCATGTTAGCAACTTAGCATTACCACGGCCCCGAAAGCAGTATAAAATGAGTAGCATATTTAGCATGTGCTGGTCCGGTTAGGCAAAAAGGACATTTTGCTTCATTTATCAGAACAAACTTAAGGACTTACAGGATATGAGACCACTGCCCTACCTATGTGATGCCATATAGTAGGTTCAGAGAAACCAAAGATGGAGCATATGCCAGGTTCGGAGAAACCAAAAATATTTTCCAGTGAAATGAAAATTGAAGGATCTATAACTTATTACAGACCTGGGAGAGGCCTCAGCCACAAAATGCAGCATCCCAACCATCCTCCTCACTGCCTCGCGCACCAGCACCATGGCAAACCCTGTCTGTAGTTTTATCTCTTTTTTATATATTTAGAATTTTATTGACTTCTCTATATTTCTAACCTGCAGCCTTAAAAGGAGGTGAAAAGTTTGAAATTCCCAAACTCCCTGGCAGTGAAACTTTCGGAAACAAGAAGGAAACTGAACTCGGGCATCCCAACACTGCAAGTTCATTGGTCGTTTCTGTGATATCAAGAGACCCGGTTGACCATTCATCTAATACAAAACTTCAAATATGGAAGTCGTAGAATGGTGGACGTTATTGGCTAATCATGTCTTTTCGCCTAGATTGTTAAGATGAATTGGGTTTTTGATAACCATGTGTTCACCATTGTATCAATGGTGCATAAAAAACAAAGAACAAAAATAAGCTCATTCTTGATAGACTTTCTGGAGACAGGAACTCAAACAAACACGGGCAATCCATGTCCCAAAATTGATGCCGATGCTTAGAGTCATGCTAACTCTTCCAAACCTCCTAGATGTGTCGTAAAACTAACTGCTTTGCTTCATTACAATATATTCTTGTATATTGCGTAACAGAAGCTATGTACTCATATTACAATTAAAAAAAAGAACATACCAATTGCCAATTTCTGAACAAGGCACAGCCTAAACTAATTTGTCTATTTGATTCTATTACAATGTATCTTTAAAAACAACAAAAAATATATTGCAATAGGAGTAACCTTTTAGGCTAATCACACCCATTATATTACATTGATTCAATCACAGTACTCATAAACTTACTGCTGACCATGAGGTTGTCCTGTGCTCTGCTCAAAACAAGTTCACTGAACTGATGAATCACCAAGGGTCCAAAGCAGAGTAGAGACCAACAGAGACAGCAGCAACCTGAGGAAATGAAATGGACCAGGGAGTTTAAGAGCCACGGTTGTGTTCTGGCTGGTCCAATAAACAAGAAGCAGCGTAGTAAAAAACCATACCTGTTTGTACGTGAACTCCTGAAATAGTAGCTAGGATCCAAGCCTTATGCATTCCCTTCTCTGGTTACAATTCTTTGCCAAGAGTCTTGCCCAGTTGCTCTAAACAGAACCCTTCTAATGTGGCTAATCCTCATTAGCTCTTCATTGCATTCATTTGCTTCACCTTCCTGCCTAAGGATTTTGACAAGCTCATCAGCAGCATCTTCCAAATATAATTCATCAAGCGTCATGAGGTACTCAATGCCACGAGGAGCCGCTTAAGTTCTGGGCACCCGCAAACAATAGCTTCACAAGACTTCCCAGTGCATCTTCTTCTATTTCTATTTGGCTGAGATGCGGAGCACCCCTTATGTGTAGTCCACTCAGTTTAGGAAATGACAGTGCAGAGAAGCAAAATGTCTTCCCATTGTATGCCTTAGAAAGCGATAGAGAGCATAAATTACGCAACACCATGAGCTTAGGAAATGAGTTTTCATCAAGTTTGGTGAACATCAGGTATAGATAAGTGAGATAGTTAAGGTGCGACCAGGAAGAGAGAATCCGAGGCCCTATCGGTCGAGGAGTTTAGAAATGGTTTCGGTAAAATAAGTTGTTCCAATGGCAACGCCTCATTTCCGTTTGACATAGTAATTGACAACCGACAAGATTGCTCATGTTACGGATAGTGCTACACAAGATTACCAAGTGCTCACTTGTCACACCGTTAACTGAAAATGTTTGTAAATGCGTCAAACCTGCAACCTCACGCAGAGTCTCGAGCAAGTTTTAATGCTTTGAAGAGCATGCAGTCTGTGAGGTTCTTTATTATGCCCCCCGAGGCACCTTTACTCCACGGTCACGCCGGTAAAGATCCTTCATGGACCAATGCGGATGCATATAGGTACCTAAGTTTCTTCAGTTTTGCTACATCCTTAGGTAAAGATTGTAGACAAGATAGCACCGCATCCAATACTTCTAAGTTATGCAATCTTCCAACGGCCTCGGGTAGAATCTCAACTTGAGTATGGCGAAGACCCGGGAAACGTAGATTAAACAAGTTGAACACCTCATTAGGCAACATCTTGATTTTAGTATCTTGCAGATCAATGTTGACAACAATGTTGAGGTTGTAAGGATAGATCTCAAAGCAAATTGATGTCAGCAGAACTTGTAAAAACATAGATTGCACGGAGATGTATCACACCACATGGATTCAATGCCACATTGTTGCGGTTTATTGATAGTCTACGTGTCCCATCAACCGAAAGTGTCCTTAGCGCTCATAAATATTGCCAAAACATTCTTACGCTGCTTTGTCAAGGGCAAGACAGCGGATAACATCATGCATTCGGCAACATTTCACTCGTCCAAATGCATTTTTCCTCACAACTTGCGGTAGGCTTCGGTTTACAAGATCATTCAAGTACCCCTCTCCCACTTGTTCTAGTGTTTTGTTCTCCTTTTCCTTGATAAATCCTGAAGTAATCCGGTGCCTAATTAATCTTCGCCTCTTCAGTTTATGATCCTCTCGGAAATAATGCACAATGTAAGAAGCAATTCTTGAGTTCAAATGGAAGGTCCTCCAAGCTGAGTTTTAGAATACTATCGACACCTTGGATCACATTATGAGTTGATCGCAATTCTAACTCCTTGTACACACTATCCCATTCGTGAGTATATCGGTGGTTTGAAAGACAATAGGCGCCCTATGCATGCAATGGCAATAGGCAAGCCTTCACACTTTTGTAAGAACTTTGCAACCAAATCTAGTAAATCGGCGGGCACATTTTGTCATCATTGTTTGGAAAGTTGCTTTGCGGAATAAGCGCCAAGAGTGCTTATCTCCTAGAGGTTCAACCTCAATTCGAAGTCGCTAGTTGCCAATGATGCAACTTCAAACTTTCTTGAAGTGAGGACAATCCGATTTGGTACAGTTTGTTGGAAAGACTTCCATGACATTAATCCACACATCCTTTTTCCCAAACATCATCAAGTACCAAGATATAACTTTTGCCTTCAAGATGTTTTAGGATGATCTCAACTAAGTCTCTAATTTCCATGTTAGTAGTATGAGTTATGATACCAAACTCACTTGCAATCCTTTTTAGAAGGTCTTCAACATGGTAACTCTGTGACACGATTACCCAGTGCCGCAACTTGAAAATCTAGTTTCACAATCTTGTAGACATGGTCAACCAAAGTAGTTTTACCTCGCCACCCATTCCCACACTGTGTGGCTATTTTGTAGTTCTTTTCTTTTTCGGATCACCCACTAGCCCTTTGTTTTGACTTGGTTGCATTATCTTCAATGCCCACTACATCCTCTTCCCTTGCAAAACGAGAAATTATGATTGGTGGATCTCGCAAGATGGTCATTTGTTACAGTGGCGCCCCGTCCGCATTCCCGGGATGAAATAACGGGCCCTCCTTTTTGTAGCTTCTTCAAGCTCGGCATTGATATCATGAAGTTTGTGAGCTACACGGTGACAAGCCTTGGCATGCTTGATCCTCCTCATCATGTTTCCGCAAATCCTCCATGCATGTCGCCCCTCTAGCTTGTACATGAACTCATCGACAACATCCTCGACCGGAAAGATAGTTTCGGATCTTGTTGATGAAGATTATCGTCTTGTCGATATCCTTGAACTTCTCGACTCATGCGGGGAAGGCTTCCATGCTCTCCGGCTCCTCCTTGGCTTTCCTTATCTCACCATAGAGACCCTTGAGAGCATAAGCTTCCATGGTAAGCCGAGATGCACCATAGTCTACGGTTCGCCAAGGCCACACCGAAGCTTGGCCATGAGCGCCTCCCACAACGGCCTTGGCCATGGTGGTTGTGTGGACTTCCTTGAGTCTTCGAGAATCACGGGTGCCAAAGACGAGGCCGCCATAACCAAATTTCATAAATCAGTTCAATTTTTATAGCTAGCTTCTTGTGGATAATCCGGACATCCAAAGCAAAGATTCCAAACTTTATTTTGCAATGGTGAAATTAGGTGGTGGGTTACCCGAATAGAAGATGCAAACCTTTGGAATGTCGAAATACAAGTACGCGTGGCGTGTTGATAGTATGCTTCAAGGCTTCAACTAGTAGGAGGTATGCCGGTAGAGCAGCAACTAATAAAGTGGTTGATATTATGCTTGAAGGCTTCAAATAGTAGGAGGTATGCAGAGCAGCAACAAATAAAGTGGTTCTTCTTTAACTTGTTGAACGGAGGAGACACGTAGAAAAACCCTCAACCTGTACATGCATGAATTTCACAAATGATGTCAATTTCGAGAACCAGCTTTCAGCTTAAGAATCTAGACATGCAAATGGGTACTAAACTTTGACACGGATCTGATACCCGAATATGAGGAAGCTAGAAAGAAAGCATGAATGGATGCAGGTCGAGTGTTGTTTGCTGCATCCACGGTCAAGACGGAAGCCTCGACGGAGTGGGAGGAGTTGCATATTTGACAATCAATGGCTATGCGGGGGCCGGGAGGATGATGACCGGTGACACAACCAAAAGAGAGACTAGGAAAAATCTCTTTTTGGTTGAATGCAATCAGTGCACTAGATGCGCTCTTTCAACATCGAATTTAGTCTACTTTGTGGAGCTTGTTTTTCTGGTCAACAATCTGAACCTTGGAACCAAAACTAAACAAACTTTGAACTGGTTAAATCTGATACCTGAACAAGCTGTGAAGCTAGGAAACAAGCATGCGTTGCAGATGGATTTGCTGTTCTTTGAATCCAATTGCAACCTTAGTCTTTGGAGCCAAGGAGTTGTGTTATGTGAGAAGATGCTGCATGAGGCCCTTTGCAGCTTCGTGGGAAGTGTCTTCACCATGTTGGTCCAACACTGATGCTAGTTTGATTAATTATCCTCTTGTCCTTTGTGCTGATTGACTTGGGTAACCATCAACAGAGAAATGAGTGAGATGAAGGAGAAACCAATGCCAGGATTTATTTAAGGGTCAGGTGACAGGATGTAACCCTTTATTTTACTAGTGATTGTTCTTGTATCCTTTCGACTTACATTTCTTAGTAGCTAGGCAATGAGATCATTGTTTTTCCAATGGACCATTTCTTCACTAGTGCTTGTTGGTCATGGCAGTTCATGCTAGCTTTGCTGCATTGTTATGGTTGGTCTTATATATTTGTATATATTCTTCGTTCATCACATAGTAAAAAGTGGGCTATGTATATTATACAAGCAGGCAGTTTACAGCCAACTAGTAGGACAAATAAATGGGCTAGTCCAAAAGAAGAGGTATACAGATATATGCTATGTTTAAAATCAGAATCGGTGCAGTAGTTGACAAACTAGTTATTTCTTGAATCGGTGCACCCAAACTTGCTCTGTTGCCAGAAAATAGAGCATATTTATGTAGATGCGCTTTTTACCAATAACGTGTTACTGCTTATCACTGCCCAATATTGTAGCAAGATTACGAAAATCAATACCATATTTAGCATGTGCTGGTTAGGCAGAGAGGGAGGACATTTTGCTTCATTTAGCAGATGAAACTGAAGGACTTGTAGGATAGGATCAAACCAAAGGTACAAGATGTTTTCCAACAAAACACAAACGGGAAATTGAAGGCTCTGCGACTTGGATTACAGACCTGGCAGAGGCCTCAACCACGAAATGCAGCATCCCAAGCATGCGTCCTCCTCGGTCCTCGCCAACGACGTCACGACGAGCACATCTGGAGTGAATGGACACATACATAGAAGAACGTAACTCTGTCTTCTTGGCCTTCAATCTTCATGGTGTGTGCCTTTTTTGGTCTGGGGACTGGGGTTGGGGCTAGCTGGTAGGGCGGACTTGGTGCTGCATCTACAGAGGAGAACCCGGAGCCGGGGTTGGGATGGGTGGGAGTGGGAAAGAAGGAGGTGGATGGGGTGGAGACATGCTGCTGCGGCGGCCATGGGAGCCAGAGCCAGCCAGAGCTGCAGTGGGAGGAAGATAGGGATGGATCTGTCATCACTTACACGTTGGTCCCACCTGAAAGAAAGGAAATTCAGTTTTTTTTCTCTTTGTTTTTTTAAAGAAGAAACGACAAGGAAACTGATCTCGGCCGTCCAACACTGCAAGTTCATTGGCCACGGCTGCGATATCAAGAGACCCTATTCACCCTATTATGCAAAGGTTATCAAACTCGTGTGCAACCAAATCATAAAAGACTTTAAGCATGCAAGTCATAGAAATGTCGACGCCAATGACTAATGGTGCCTTTTTTGTCAAGATTATTGACACACGACGAATTTTCACAACTATATTGTGTGCATCATTATATTTACAGTGCATCTAGAAATAAAGACTAAAAAGTAGAGGTAGACGAGTTAAGAATTCAAACAACCGTGGGCAATCCACGCAGAAAATTTGATACCGATGCTTAGAGTTATGCTAACTCTTCTAAACCTTCTAGGCAGTGTGCCAAGGCATTCTTAAATCTAGAATTTTTTTTCTTCAATTTTAGAAGTGTATAGACATCTTTCGGGATTTAAAAATCTTATTAGGCATGTATCGGATTTTGCAACTAAATAAGGATATGAAACCATCTTGAAAACCACTTCAAAATAGGGCTTTGGCATGAACTAGAGAAGTGTTGGTGGTTGTATGCATCAATAATAACTACTAGTGGATTCTCAAAGCGTTGCCGTAAGTATGAAAGAGAATTCTATGAGTTACAATATTACTATCACCCTCCTATTCTTTTTTTCTTTCTTCTTTTTTTCCTTTTTTTATTTTTTTTTTTCTCTATACCAACGGGTCTCACTTATAATTTTATCAAAATATATAATCTTGTTTTAAAAGATTTATTAAAATAAATTTAATGGTGTAATTAGAATTTGATTTATTTTTTTGATTCATGAATTATAACATTTTTATGCCCATAGACATGTGGGGGCATGTTGATGATAATAGTATGAGGAAGGGTTAGTTAAAATTTTGGTGAGGTGGCGTCTTTGCATGTCAAAAAAGAATTAGCTAGTGGGGGTTGCAAACATAAGTTTTATAGATGGGCTAGTGTGAGTTATCATTACCGCACAAATGATTTTGTGAAGAGATGATTTTGCGAGATGCACCTTATAATCTTATGATTTTGCACAAATGATTTTGCGAAGAGATGCACTTTAAATATTATGTTATGGCTATTTTGAATTTTTACAAAACTATTTTTATTATCAAATTTTGTGGCAATGTACATTTATAGATACACTATGGATGTACATAGATTTAAATTTTATGAAAGCTCCTAAATATATTTTTAGAGAATTTTCACAAGTGGTTTGCAGTTATATTTTTCTGGTACTTGTTTCTCCAGCGCCTTGGTCTGCTCCATATATTCAAGGAGGTATACTTGTGCTAGTATGATGTTTGCGCCCATTGTTGCCTCCGTGTTTCATCGTATCTTTAACAAATGTCATTAAACATATAGCTAGAACGAAGTCATATACTCCCACTACCAATTAACAAATTGCCAATTTTTTGAACAACGGCGCAGCCTGAAGATACATGTTCAGCCTTTAATTTATATACTACAATGTATCTTTTTTGGCTAATTAAACCTGTATTCCATTCATAAAAAATTGGTGATTGAAACTTAAATGTTTTTTGGCTGCACACAATAAAAGCGCATCACCAAAGAAGTAGAGAGTCTGGAAAGCTATATGCACACAATAAATTCATATAACAAGGTTAAGTTCTTCCAAAGGAGAAGTAAAAAGAGTCTGAAAAGCTTATTACAGACCTGGGAGATGCCTTAACCCATAAAAGGTCATCAGGCTAATCCATTCCGACCAGACAGACTAAAATAAAGAAAATCCAAAGCAAGCACTCTCTAGTCTCTGCACCAGGCACAGATTTTTATTTAGACGTACACCACAAACAACATGACGAAGCAGCTTAGTCACAACAGTGTTTGCGCTTAACTCACAAACTGATTTACTAAATTCGTAATTGACACTATTTTGTAAATTTCAGGCATTTCTGTTGTTGATGGGCAGATGTCCTGTCCTTCCTCTGTCACACTTACGGTGATACCGGTGAACTAAACAACCAAAGGTCCAAAGCAGAACAAAGACAGCAGCAGCCTGAGGAAATGAAGCGGACGAGGCATTTTAAGAGCCACGGTTGTGCTCGGGCAGGTCCAATAAACAAGAAGCAGCGTCAAAACCATACCTCGTATGTGTACTCCTGAAATAGCAGCTAGGAGCCAACCCTTCAGCCAGCGATTGCATTCCCTTCTCTGGTTACAATTCTTCGCCAAAAGTTTTTCCCCAGTTACACTGAAAACAACCCTTCTAATGTGTCTAATCTTCAATAGCTCTTCCTTGCATTCATTTGCTTCACCTTCCTGCCTAAGGATCTTTATAAGCTCATCTGCAGCACCTTGGAAATATAATTCATCAAGCGCCCTAAGATTATCAATGCCATGAGGGAGGCACTTTAGTTCAGGACAGTCTGCAAACCATAGCTTAACAAGGCTTCCCAGTGCATCTTCTTCTATTTCTACTTGGTGGAGCTGCGGAGCACCCCATATACGAAGTTCTCTCAGACTAGGAAATGACTGTACAGAGAAGCATAATGTCTTTCCATCGTAAGCCTTAGCAAGCTCAAGTGAGCATAAATTACGCAACACATTGAGCCTAGGAAATGAGTTCTCATCAAGTTTGGAGAACGTCGAGGAAACAAACGAGTGAGATGGTTAAGGTGCAAACCAAGAGGAGAGAATCTCAGCCGTCTGTTTCTTTTCCAGCTGCCCTGTCAATTCAAGTTTATAAAGAGTTTCTGGTAAACTAAGTAGTTCCAATGGCAACACTTCATTTTCATTTGTTTCAATTGACAAATGGACAAGACTGCTCATGTTCTGGAGAGCACTATGCAGGACCAACAAGTGCTCACTTGTCACGTCATCAACTGCAACGTTCAGTAAATCCGTCAAAGCTGCAACATCACAAAGAGTCTCCGAGCTAGCTTTAACCGTTTGCGAGCATGCAGTCCTGTCAGCTTCTTTATTATGCCCCTAGGCACCTTTACTCCACGATGATGCAAGAAAAATCCTTCATTGACTATTACAGATGCATATAGGTACCTAAGCTTCTTGAGTTTTCCTACATCCTTTGGTAAAGATAGTAGACCAGTGTTGGCTGCATCCAGTACTTCTAAGTTCTCGCATCTTCCAACAGCCTCTCCGGTAGAGTCTCAATTCCATTACCACGGAGACCCAAGAAACGCAGATTAAAACAATTTGAATACCTCATTAGGGAGCATCTTGATTTTTAGTGCCTTGAAGATCCAATGTTGACAACAATGTTGAGGATTTAATGATAGTCCTCAACAAATTGATATCAACAGATCTTGTAAAAACATAGATTGCACGGAGATGTGTCACACCCAGATGAATTCAGCGGTACAATATTGGTGCTATTTATTGACAGTCTACGTGTTCCATCTATCGACAATGTCCCACAACCCTCATAAACTTTACCAAAGCTTTCTTTTGTCGCTTTTTCAAGGCCAAGATGGCGGATAACATCATGCATTCGACAAAATTTCGCTCGTCCAAATGCATTTTTCCTCACAACTTGCAAAAGTAGGCTTCGGTTTTTTACAAGATCATTCAAGTATTCTTACGCCACTTGTTCCAATGTTTTGTTCTCCTTCTCCTTGATGAATCCGAAGTAATCCAATGCCTAATTAATCTTCGCCTCCTCAACTCGTAATCTTTCGAAATATTGCACAATGCAAGAAACAATTCTTTAGTTCATATGGAAGGTCCTCCAAGCTAAGTTTTAGAATACTATCGAAACCTTGGATCACATTATTAGTGGAGTGCAATTCTAACTCCTTGTACACACTATCCCAGTCAAAGAGAGTGTTGGTTGTTTGAAAGACAACATACGCCTATGCATGCAATGGCAATAGGCAAGCCTTCACACTTTTGTAAGAACTTTTGACCAAATCATGTAACTCGACGGGCACCTTTTGTCTTCACTATTAGGAAAGTCGCTTTTGCGAATAGCTCCCAAGAGTGCTTATCTCCTAGAGGTTCCAACTCAACCTCGCAATCGCTAGTTGCCAATGATGCAACTTCAAACTTTCTTGATGTGAGAACAATCGGGCCGGGTACAATTAGTTGGAAAGACTACCATGATATTGTTAATCCATAGGTCCTTTTCCCCAAACATCATCAAGAACCAAGATATACCTTTTGCCTTCAAGATGTTTTAGGGTGATCTCAACTAAGCTTCTAGTTTCCATGTTAGTAACATCGTTATGATGCCAAACTCACTTGCAATCCTCTTTAGAAGGTCTTCAACATGGTAACTCGGACACAGATTACCCCGTGCCGCAACATCAAAATCTAGTTTCACAATCTTGTAGACATGGTCAACCAAAGTAGTTTTACCTACACCTCCCATTCCCCACACTCGTGGCTATTTTGTAGTTCTTTTCATTCAGATCACCTACTAGCCCTTTGTTTCAGCTTAGTTGCATTATATTCAATACCCACTACATCATCTTCCCTTGCTAAACATAAATTTTGATTGGTAACCGGCATGATGGCCACTTGGTCCCAACATATCCCTGCATTTTGGGATAACATAACGGTCCCTCCTTTTTGTAGCGTCTTCAATCTCAGCAAGGATATCACGGAGCTTGTGAGCCGGACGATACCAAACCTTGACTTGCTTTATCGCCCTAGTAAACTTGGCAAGTAATCCTGCATGCTTGTTCTCCTCAATCTTGTACATGAACTCATCAACAACATCCTCTATCCGGAAAGATAGTTCTCGGATCTTGTTGATGAAGATGCCAGTGGTCTCGTTGGTATCCTTGAATTTCTCCGACTCACGCAGGTAGGCTTTCATGCTCTCCAGCTCCTCCATGGCTTTGCGGATCTCGCCAAAGAGACCTTTGAGAGCAGAAGCTTCATTGTCAAGCACGGATGCACCATAGGCTTCTGCCTGGTTCGCCAAGGCTGCACCGAGCTTGCCAATCAACACTCCAACAACAGCCTCCGCCATGGTGGTTGTGCTAGAGGACTCTGAGTTACCAGGAGATACAGTTGTAGATGCCTAGCTGCAGCCAAAGCCCAGAGTTCAGGAATCTAGTCCATCTTCAAACTAAGCTAATCTGTGTGAACGGCCAAACCAATAATGCTCTGGAGACTTGGAATGATGAAATCTTGCCAAGGAATACCTGAATAGGCGAAGAAAACAAGCAGTGTTGCAGATCGAGGCTCTGTTTAAGGTCACGGTCAGCTTCCTTCGACACAGGCCGGATCGAGCCCGGAGGAGTCACATCTGGTTGCCAGAAACAGGGCCGTATTGCTGTGAGGCTTAATGGAAGGTAAGAAACCAGGAAAGAAATAAAAAGTTAGAGCGTGCTTGCTCGATTTAAAAGCAGATCAATGTGGATGTTCGAGGGTATGACAAGGAGGAGCGCACGAGATCACCTACCGTCGGCGAAGCAGAGCGCGGAGGAGGCCAAGGCAACGTGTTTCCCGTGCGGTAGCCGGCGATCTCTTGCGATCCCTTGGAGTCCGGCGAGGCGATCTTGTGCCCCGATCCAAACAGCCACCGGACACTATTGGGGCGTCTGCTCTGTGGGGAAGAACACAGTGTGCTCCAGCTGGTCATGGACTGCCAGTAAAGGATGGAAAGCATTCATGCAAGATTGGTCGGGCAATCATTGTAATAGTACATCACTCCCGGAATATGGATTAAGCTTAAGCATGCATACTTGTATATATAGTAATTTGCTCCCTCCACATAAGAATGCAATTTTCGCTTTTAGACAGTCATCATCAAATCAAACAATTTTAAGTTTAACCATAATTATATAAAAAAATATATAAACATTTAACATAAAAATAAATATCATTCAATTAGTTATATGATGAAATATATTTTTTTTACAATAAACCAATTTGAAGACATAAATGTGTTAATACTATTTTGCGCGCAATTGGATGTTGAGGTTTCCCATTGGTTTTTAGGAGTATAGGACTGCTTTATTCATTTTGGTTTTTTTTTCAAGATGACCCTTTCGTATTTAAGGCAACTAAATAAAGAATGGCTGGAACATAAGGTTAAATAAGTTTGTTGTATGTCAGCAGGAAAAACAATCCAAGACAAGAAAAATATTTCCTTTTTTCCTTTATTGCTATTTCTTTTGGATATGTCATGTTTTAGAGAGAAAAAAAAGCTTTAGGATACCAAATACCAATGACACATTTTCTTGCAAAGGCGGCCTCGGCCCCTCGCTTCGCTGAATCAGAGAAGTCATCACTAATGGAGATAATGGGTCTGAGCTCGATAGTTAACTACAGTAATTGAAATGATTCGAGGTAGTGATGCGCAGAATTGCTGCTTTGTTGGTGACTTGTCAGTGCAGAGTCCGATGTGACCTATCAGGGCAGATGTGCAGGGGAGTGTCGGCCAGAGTCTGAGGCCCCATCCTGCGTACTACTACTCCATAGCTTCGTGGAAACTACGCGTGCCACTTGATGCGTGGGATGGGGTTGCGCCGACACGGGATGGGAGGAAAGGGGCGTGGGTGAGGGAGAGGGTGGTGAGTCTGAGAGCAACAGCAGCGACTTTGGGCCTTAGTTGGGGCCCACCGATGATTAGACGTCACCTGTTTTGCAACTCACAATGTATAAGACCGGGTTGCCTCTGACGTGGGCCCAAGGTAATAGAAAAATCAACCGGTCTTCCGGTTCCTCGCGCCTGCCGCCGCCCGACGGTGGGTTCCGCCGCACCATCCCGCCGACCAACGGTGCAGCGGCCCGGTGGCACCAAAGCGGTCCGAAGCCCCAGTGCAAAGCGGTGTGAAGAAATTAGTTAACGAGGGTTACCCTATCTTGGGGCCTCGGTTCCATGTTATATAGGATGGGAAATACCCCCATCGTGGTGCTTTACAACTTGAGTACAAGATCATCTAAGATAGGTTACATCTTCGGGTACAAGCCATGATCTACTTAGAGTACAAGACAATCCTATACATGAGCTAGATAACGTTACAATGGTGTACCGAGATGAACTGAATAATAGAAGATACTAACCGAATGGCTAACTGAATTACAATATCTTTAACACTCCCCTCAATCTCGCCCACCTACAAGGTTGAGATTGTAGACAAAATGTTTCAACTTCTCACGAGAGAGAGCCTTGGTGAAACCATCGCCCACTTGATCGCCAAGATGAATGAATCGATGTCAAGTAGACCTTGAGCAACACGCTCACGAACAAAGTGGAAATCAATTTCAATATGTTTGGTGCGAGCATGAAACACCGGATTTGTAGCAAGATATCGTAGCACCCAAATTATCACACCACAAGCGGGCACGGGGTGGATGAGCAATCTTGAGTTCCTTCAACAATTTACGGATCCACATCATCTCGGTGTAGCATTAGCCAAAGCTTTATATTCAGCCGGTGCTAGACCGAGAGACAATAGCTTGCTTTCGTGCCGTCCATGACACTAAGTTGTTACCAAGAAATATTGCAAACCCACCGTTGAGCGATGATCATCCACACAAACCGCCCAATCGGCATCGAGAAACCACTAACAAGCATGGAAGAGCCTTTAGCAAAACGAAGCCCCATATTAGTTGTCCCACGAACATACCTCGGGATCCTTTTCACGGCACTGAAAATGAGTTGTAGTGGGCGCATGCAAGAATTGGCACACCTTGTTCTGACAAATGCAATGTCGGGCGTGTGAGAGTCAAATATTGAAGAGCCCCAACCAAACTACGGACCGAAAGTGGCATCATCGGCACTAAGAAGTGTACCATTAGTAATACTTAGCTTTTTGAGAGGTTGGGAGAGGAGTATCAACAAAGATTGCACTTAGCCATACCGGACCGAGCAAGAATATCGGAAGCATAGCCACCTTGGGAAAGCACAAGACCTTGTGAATCACGCTTCACCTCGATTCCAAGAAAATAGTGGAGATCACCAAGATCCTTTAAGGCAAACTCACGATGCAAGGCCGCAAGTAAGGCATTGGTGGCGAGACATAGAGGAGCTTGCAACTATTATATCATCAACGTAGACAAGAACAAAAACTATGATACCGTTCTTGTTAAAATAAAATAGTGAAGTATCATTTCGTGAAGGAACAAACCCCATTGATCTTAGCTTACCACAAAGGCGGTCATACCAGGCACGTGGTGCTTGCTTTAACCCATAAAGCGCTTTGTCAAGCTTGCAAACATATGTGGGATGATTTGGATCGATTGTACCCGGGAGGTTCTTTGCATGAACACATCTTCATTCAACACACCATTGTTGACAGTCACCAACGACATATTTTTCCCGTCAACTTACTACCATAAAAGGGAGTAAAACTATACCTTTTATACTCATATGCATTTATCACAAATAAATTCCACTTGTAGTGTCTAGTATTTTATTTTTGCGATTTATAATAAAAGCAAGTGGAAAAATCGACCAAAGTACGCCATGGAAAGCGCATTATTGCAAAACACAAGCCCGAGAGCAAATCGACCCAAAACATCAAAATTGGGCGAGCCAAGCCCGGCCCACAACTTTTCAAGGCGAGGGGGAAGACACCCCACCGAGGCCGGGCCAAAGCCAAGCCCCGAGGGGCGCCACAAGCACCACCGGTGCGGCCAAGCACCCTCCCACGAGGCGGTTTTCGCCCGGCCTCGGGGAGGCGGTTCGTGCACCTGCCAAATGGGGATTCCCGCCGTTGGATGGTCGGTTTGCTCAGATTAGGAAGGTTTACCAGGTCGGTTTTGGTGTAATTTAGCATTTAGGCCCCTCCTCCAAGTGTATAAGTAGACCCCCTCTCCTCCTCTCTCAACACACACCACTTGGAGTCCAAACAAATCTCTCTCTCTCTCTACCACCTCTACCTCTCTCTCTTCTTCTACTTCTTCTTTCTTCTTCTTCTTTCTTCTTCCTCTTAGTTCTTGGTTAGCACTTGGAGTAGAAGAGCTACAAGGAGGGCTTGTCTCCTAGAAGAAAGTGCTTTGGTAATACATCTTCTCTATGGAGCATTCTTCTATTTACAAGTCCTGTATCTATGTTCTTGGCCTAACTTATGAACTAGAGTATAGTCTTGTTCATGTTCTTGTGTTGGTATATGAACTAGCATATAGTTTACATATCATAATCTTGACATGTTCATCTCGGTTCATCATCGATCATCGTATGCCTAACTTGATTAGAGGTGAGATATCGGTTCGTTGTTCCTTCGGGTTTGCTCTTGTTCTAGTCCGGTCCATTCGACGAAAGTGGGGATCTGGGGGGACAAGAGTAGTGCTTTCGATATGCGGGCATGGTGCCCTGTATTACGACACCTACGGATATGAGGGCATGCCACGGTTGAGGGTAGGCGGCTTGGTCGTGACAAGCCTTGACCGCCCCTTTGAAATCCCCCCCACGTTCGTATGTTCAGTAGGAGTTCGTAAATGCCTCGGTAGGGAAGCGGACTTCCGTGATGGGGTCTCCCAGGTATCCTAGACCTAACCATGATTAAATCAGGTTTGCATATGATCCTAACTATTCATTTGTTTGACCATGACTAGATACATTAGAATTACTCTATTAGGTTATTCATTTATTCTTTATCTATTTTTTTATCCTTTTGTTGGTGGATTCTTAAGTGTGTGTCACACTATCCAACAACCGTTATTGCTTACCCCTCGTTATGAACAATTTGGTCTAAGCAAACACATGTTCCTCTATTCGGATGCCATGCTAGTTTATTAAACACATGCCTTCCTTTGGGAAAATATAAATAACGATACCCCGAATACTTAGGGTGAAATGCTACAATGATAGATCCGCGGCGCTTTTATGATGAAATATCTAAGATGGCAAGATCTATCCCGATTGACAATCCCCTTTCGGATCACCGACATGGTGGTTTACTTGGGAATGTCGGCCGCGATTGGGCGCTTTTATTGGGGATGGGTTTTATAATTGCTTTTCCTTTGATTGCGCTTAAGAAATGTCAACAAGCATTTTCGGCGCCGCTTCCGGGAAGGCATTGTGAAAAAAAAAATAATAATATCGCTGGCTATGAATATGAACTGGGCGTGCGTGGCTACCATTTGCTCATACGGGCTAATCTTTTTATTTTTCTCCGTTGTGGATGAAAACAGATAGTGTATGTCGTTTCCTTCGGCGAAAAACTTCATCTCCATCCGCAGGCACTCCTAAGGAAGAACCGGTCTCGTTTTCTTCTGGCCGAACCCCCCGCTTGAGACCGACATCCCTCGCACCAACCGCAACTCAAGCCATGGCTTAAGTCGCCAGGCGATTTCTCTAATCCCGCCGTTACCAACGCGGCCATCGGGCCGGTGGTGAATGTGGTGGACAAAACTTTGAGCACGCGATCGGCCGGACCACCATGGTGCGTGCCACCCATTCCCCGGATCGCTTAGCGAGGACGCAAACGCCATCTCCAACACTTCCCGGAGCTATGCGACACAATCGTCATCAAGGACGTTGCGCCTGACGTCATCGTTCCGCTTGTTTCCCTTCTCCTCGTGGGGAAGGCGAAAAAAGGGTTCTACAAGGACAAGGAAGTCGCCGCGATGTGGGCCAAGTGCTCATGGCGTTCGGGCTAAGTTCTTCCCCATGGGCAAAACCAAGGCCCCGAGGGGAAGGATCGCCAATTTCCGGCCAGACATCAATGGAACCCATTCCCGAGGCGTGGGAGAGGCCGCAGAATACATTCTAGCATGCCCGCACCACGGGATGGAAAATTGGCCGGTGCTCCAAAACTTCTACAATGGTCTCACCGCCATATCAAAAGGGGCACCTCAACGCCGCCTGGTGGCGCATTCCTATCGCCACCATCGATCGTGCAACAACCCCGATTGATAAAATGGTGGCAAACCGTAGCCGGGCTTAAGACAGAGCCCTAGCAAAAACATAAAAAGGCATGCATACCGAAGGAGGCGATATGTTTGCCGCAAAAAATGGATCTTGGCCGAAGAAGCCGGAGGAGCGCCAGCGACGTGCTCTACTACCCGCCACGCCAGCTTTATGCCGCACGCCACATGACCTGCGGAGACGCGGTGGGTGAAGTTGGCCACTGGGGATAACCTTCCGAGACCGCGGAAGAAGCCGCATTCATCCACAACAAAGAACGGTATCCCCAACCCCCGCTAGGGCCGAATAACCAACCTGTGCCACCATTCCAAGGTAACAGGGGGTACAACCCAATTACAACCCCGGGTCCGTCATTGAAGGACCTCGTAATCGGGCCAAGCCAAAATTAACGAAAACCTCACCCAAAAAGATGAGCCATCAAGACAAGATCCTTGAGGGAGTAAACAATAAGCCCAAGGGTTGACATCGGGCCGTGGAAGAACCACAACTAAGCTTCAACAAGATGATAGAAACACAAACCGCCCAAATTGTCGCCAAGTTGCCGCTTAACGACGCAAGTGGTGATTCCGTGGGCAACCTCGAGGTCCCGCACGCAGCCTGCTAACATGATATCTCCGAGGCTCGGCCAACCCACCGAGTTAAAGAAGATCCCCGTGGACCTCGCCATTTATTGCCAAGAAAGGAGACCCCGGCGCCCGATCATCACCGGCGCCATTGGCCCCCACAATCTCGGGCCAATGCATTTTGTGACCCTGGGGCCAAAGATCAACGTGATGTCCAAGGCCACCTTCGATGCATCCATGGAGGGACACTTGCTCCCGCAAGATTTGTCCTCCAAATGGCGATCAAACAACACTGCTGCCCGAGGGAATTCCTAAGACATGTTGATTAAAAATTCAAGATGAGTACATCCCTCAGACTTTGTGGTCCTGCCATGGGCCCAAAGGAGGATGTGTCTCTCCTCCTCCTGGGAGACCATTTCTCTCTATACCAAAGCCGACATCGGGCCTGGGAAGGGCTTACTCGCCTTCCATGTCGAGACAAGGCGGTAAAGTGCCCATTCATTGCAATAAGCAACAACACACCCCAAGTAAATCATCATTTCATCAAAACCGTGTGGGAGTGTTGGAGGATCTCGACTCAAAACCCCTGAGTAGGTGCTCCTCCCGCCAAGAAGTAGGAGAGTCGACAGTTCGACTATAAATAACGCCTTAAAAAGAAAAAAAAGGGGCCAAAAAAAAAAAAAAAAAAATGTGTTTTATAAAATATTTTATTATCAAAAATTAACAAAAAATATTTATTACATAAAAATGGAGTAAGTAAATATTTTTGAAAACTAAAATAAAAAAGTCTTCATAAATAAATTCTTTTCATGAAAAAATAAAGAAAATATTTTCTACATAAAAGTATATACAAAAATATTTTTAAAATAATTTTTCTATTTAAAAATAAATTTATATTTGAAAATTTTTGGAGAAATTCAAAAAGGGAGAAAACGGCCAACCAGCCACAGCAAACAACCGCCAATCTAACTTTTTCGCGGACCGCTGGAGCACGCCTGGCCAAAGCTAGCAAAGAAGTCGCCGAAAAAAGGTGCGGTGCGCCAAGCACCCTGGGTGCGCCGCGACTCTACGGCTACTTTCGCCAACGCTTCCTACCTAGCATTGTGTGGAGCGTAATTCTCGGCCGCTGGCTCTGGGCTATAAATAGCCCGAAAGCACCGGTGTGAGAGCACCCACCTCTCATTTTCACTCTCTCACTCTCCTCACACCCTCTCCCACTTGTTTTACACTTTATTTTTCCACCAAAAACATTGTGCCGAAAGCAAGAACACGGTGTGAAAGTTCATACTTTCATCTAACCCTTGCACACCTGCCAAGGTCTTGCTTCAATCGCTTTTTGCGTAAGCTATGAAGAAAAGCGGGAAGATCTTCACGGGTTGAGGCGATTGCCAAGACATAGCTCACGCACAAACAAGCACAAGCTTTCCTCTCAACTTGGGACATCTGAAGAAGGCCCCATGCAAGAAGACGCTACACCGCTTCTGGGAGGGAAGAAGCTCAAGCCCCCTCCGACAAACGACGGCCGACGCTGGGCCGCATTCGATTATCCGTGGAGACGGAGATGCAAGCATATCTCCTACTAATGACCGTAGCTTCCCTCTAGCACACGCCTCCGGAATCGACTGGTGCCTCCTCGAACAAAATGTATGGACGATGAATTCCCTATCCTTGGAGAGCAACCGGTGGCGTGATATTCCCCTTGAGGAGAGGAAGGTTCTCGCCCCCGACAATTCAATTTTGTGCACACTAGTAGAGGACCATTTAGAATTTCTTTCCTTTTTTTTGGTACACTTTATCATGTCAATGGGCGACTCTAGCTCGGCCACCGGGTTTCAGCTATAGATGTGCACTAAACATAGATGCCGCTTCTTCCCGCTTTGTCGAAACCACTTTTGGGAGGAGATATCCTATGCTCATGAGGCCGGTATTTTCAAACTCGCCACTCACAGATCCAAAGACCCATCACTTAGATATATCCATCGCCGGATCTCAAGCGATTTTTGTTTCCTAGACACGGGTTAGATGGGTGAATGATGTTGAATTAAAATTACTCTATGCTATTGTCCATTAAGGGTGTAGTAGCCCAAAGGGTAGAGATGTGCAGAACTTTTTGCATATTATCACAAAAGTTGTTGTTCGGGCCACCGCATTATCTCTTATCACACACCCGCCAAGGATTGGAGCTTTGGATAATCAGCAGATAGAGTACATTTCCACACCAGTGATTTTTGGACTCTATGCCAGCCTTTGTGCAGTGGGCACTTAGTTAAGATTTACCATCCGGGCGAAGCTTGGTCATCTTTTCTTGGGCTATGCAACTATAGTTCTGCTACCTAACCCGACTTTGCCAGCTTGTATAAAAGCTGTGCACTAACATTTGAGCTCGAGATCACGATAGCTTCGGCGCAGAAAGACACCCCATCTTCTTCACGCTAGGTCGAGACCTGAGGTTGGGATCCTCCTCCCATGGGCCCTACTTCACGCCGTTTTAGCCAAACAACCACACCTCTAATTTGGGTGTTCCGTGCAAAGATGGCCTCATCCTATGGGGACCCTGTGGGTAATACCCGGGTATGATCCTAGGTGGGAGCCTGGCCACTGCACCTACCGGCACCATCGAGTGGCCTCAAGGAGATACAAAGCAAAGATGGAGGGCCAATGTGATTTGACTTGACGACAGTTCCAATTTATATTCCCTTTACCCGGGGCCCAAAGCAGTGCAGCCACCACAAGGGGTGGAGGTTATCGGTATCCAACAAGAAGACTCTCGACGCCCAAGATTAGGAACATTGAGCACACGCTCATCACCCATGTGCAAAGTACCGCATGCTGCGCCAGAATCGGGAGCGCCAGAGTCGCCAGAGATGGACCCAATTGGAGTCCAACATGGCTACGAACGCACACAGGAAGCATTCTCGAGGTACCAAGGCTTCATCCCGATCAATAGGCTTCAGATAGCTTGGGGAGGACCCCACAGTGTATCATTGCATTGCATATTTATTTCCATCAATTTTATTTTTTTTTTAGCATGTTTAAATTTCAGCAATCTTGCTTGCAAAAAAAAACTAAAACTAAAAAAAAAAAAAAAAAAAAGAAAATCCAAAAATAGAATAAGTAGCTCTTCTATGTGCCTTAATGTTTATATATATGAGCTATAAAAAATGTTTAGTCTTAGTCCCTTGTTGAAATGATGAATAGTTGCTCTGCCTTTTATGCTTTGCCCGTGCCTAGTTTATAATTTGAATTTCTAAAGTTTGGGTTTAGTGGCTAAGTCTAAAAACTCATCCCTAAAAAAAAAAACCTAATTCATGTGGGTTGTATAGGCTCTATCTAGTCTAAGTTGCTGCCAAGTATGATATGGTACAAATGGATTTGCTATGATTTCATCCAAAAAAGAAAAACTTGACATCCCGAATCTACTTTTGAAAGAAAAGAGAAATGATATGGGCTATGCTAAAAAAAAAAAAAAAAAGAGAGAAAGAAAAATGAGATGAAAATGGACAAGTGTCCGAGGGCGCAGTAGAGCCCACATCTCTAAAAAAAAAAAAAAGAAAGAGAGGAAATAAAAGACAAAAGTCTAGGGCTAGTAGAGCCCACCTCTCCAAAAAAAAAAAAGAGAAAATATATATATAGCAATAAAGCCCATACTTTCTAAAAAAAAATAAATATTATCTAAATAAATAAACCCCTGATAAAAAAGTTGATCAAAAAAGGATGAATGATAAGCATTTCTGTTATAACCGCTCTATCCGCAACCGCCAAGACTTTGAGAAAAGCTAGAAAGCCCCGCCACGCATGAAAGGTAATAAAGGGTGGGAAAAAAGATGTGCCATTTTATTCAAACTCTAGTAGAAAATCTTATTATAACCCTGGCACTTGTAAAACGTAATCGCATAGTAGCAACTCCCGACAACAATCAAGTATTTTCTCTTTTGCTCGAGGACGCGCAAAGGGTAAGCTTAGGGGAGTTTGTTGACTCAGCCACTAATCCATATATTTTTCCCTGGCCAACTTACTACCATAAAGGAGTAAAACTATACCTTTTTATACTCATATGCATTTATCACTAATAAAATTCCATTTGTAGTGTCTAGTATTTTATTTTGCAAATTTATAATAAAAAGCAAGTGGAAAATCGACCAAAGTACGCCATCCGAAAGCACATTATTGCAAAACACAAGCCCGTGGAGCAAATCGACCAAAACAAAACATCAAAATAACTTTTCAAGACGAAGGAAGACACCCCACCGAGGCCCTGCCAGCCGAGCCTGGTGCGCGCCGCACCACTGGGTGCGGCCGCTCCCCGAGGCTTTCGCCCAACCTCGGGGAGGCGGTTCGTGCACCCGCTAAAATGGGGATTCCCCGCCGGGATGGTCGGTTTGCTCGTATTAGGAAGGTTTACTGTGTCGGTTTTGGTGTAATTTAGCACTTAGGCCCCTCCTCCAAGTGTATAAGTAGGCCCCCCTCTCCCCTCTCTCAACACACACCACTTGGAGTCCAAAGAAACCAAAGAATCTCTCTCTCTCTACCACCTCTTACCTCTCTCTCTCTTCTTCTACTTCTTCTTTCTTCTTCTACTTTCTTTCTTCTTTTCTTAGTTCTTGGTTAGCACTTGAGTAGAAGAGCTACAAGGAGGGCTTGTCTCCTAGAAGAAAGTGCTTTGTAATACATCTTCTTATGGAGCATTCTTCTATTTTTACAAGTCTTATATCTATGTTCTTGGCCTAACTTATGAACTAGAGTATAGTCTTGTTCATGTTCTTGTGTTGGTATATGAATCCAGCATATAGTTTACATATCATAATCTTGACATGTTCATATCTCAGCTCATCATCGATCATCGTATGCCTAACTTGATTAGAGGTGGGATAATGGTCCGTTGTTCCTTCGGGTTTGCTCTTGTTCTAGTCCGCCCATTCGACGAGTGGGGGATCCCGGGGGACAAGAGTAGTGTTTCTAATATGCGGCATGGTGCCCGTATTACGACACCCGCGATATGAGTGCACGCCACGTTGAGGGGGTAGGCGGCTTGGTCGTGACAAGCCTTGACCGCCCCCTTGAAATCCCCCCCACGCTCGTGGTGTGCCGTAGGAGTTCAGAAATGCTTCCTATCGGGCCGTATGGTATCCGTGGAGTCTCCCCGTTATCCTAGACCCAACCATGATTAAATCAGTTTTTGCATATGATCCTAACTATTCATTTGTATGGCCATGACTAGATACATTAGAATTACTCCATTAGATTATTTATTTATTCTTTATCTATTTTCTTTATCCTTTTTGTCGGTGTATTCTAAGTGTGTGTCACACTATCCATAAACCATTATTGCTTACCCCTCGTTATGAACAATTTGGTCTAAGCAAAACACATGTTCCTCTATTATTCATGCCATGCTAGCTTATTAATCACATGCCTTCCTTTGGGAAAATATAAATAACGATACCCCGAATACTTCCGGTGAAATGCTACAATGATAGATCCGCGGCGCTTGGCGGATGAAATATCTAAGATGGCAAGATCTATCCCGCTGACAATCCCTTTCGGATCACCGACATGGTGGTTTTATTTGGGAATGTCACGCGCATTTCGGGCGCCGTTATTGGGGATGGGTTTTATACCCGCTTCCTTTGATTGCGCTAAGAAATGTCAACAAGCCTCCCTCTATACAAGCTCCCGAAGAAGTCGAGCGTCGCTCCGGACCAACGAGGCACAAGCCGCACTCGACTCACTAAAAGAGCTCCCCGACAAACCCACCCGTGCTCACCCCCGCCCAAGCCAAACGAGCCAATGTTACACTTACATCTCGGCCACCTCGCCGCAGTCGCCAAGACGTGCTCGGGTTGAGCACGAGGAAGAAGGACACGCGGGCCCGCATGGCCCGCCTACTTCTTCATCGGGCCGAGGTCCTCTCCGACACCAAGACACGGTACCCGCAGCTCCGTAAGCTCGTTTCACGCCTTTGCCGATCACGCCGCCGCAGTTGCGCCACTACTCGCCGACGCCCATCCGATCACCGTCGCCTCCAAGTTTTCACTGGTGAGGTCATCCGCAGCCTCGAGGCCACGGGTCGCATCGCCAAGTGGGGGCATCGAGCTCATGGGCCTGACATCTCAGACGCCCCAAGGGATGCCATCAAATCCCGTGTGCCCCGACTTTGTTGCCGAGTGGGATCGGAGACGCTACCGCCGCCCAAGCCGACGACAATAATACCGGACCCTCTACTTCGACGGTCCGTGAAGAGGTATGGGCGCTACCGGATCGCCGGCTCTCACAAGACAACGCGGCGCATGAGGTACTCGATCCGCTCCACTTTACCGCTTCAAACAACGCCGCCGAATACGAGGCCCCGGGTAACGGCCCGCCGCCACCGAGCCCGGCATCAAGCTGCCGAGGTCCCGGGAGACTCCAAGCTCGCCGCCGATCGTGGTCACTAAGGAGGCCGACCGTGTCGCCGAGGATGATCCCCCACTTCGGCAAAAGGTGCACGAGCTCGAGGAGCACTCTCGACGGCCTCGAAGTTCCCGCACATCCGCCGCGCAACAACGGCGACGCCGACGTCCCGCTAAGCTCGCTCCGACCGACCACAGTCCCCCTGTGTTCGCCCATGATCGCGATGTTCCTTCGACGCTTGAGGGCGAGGGGTCGAACCCACGCGACCGACCAAGGTGGTGCCGCTCGGGCCGCTTTCCCAACAAAGTCTCGAACCCTCATCGAGCTCGAGCTCACCGATGGAGGTCGACCTGCCGGGCCGAGGTCCTTGCAGGATCCCGGAGTCGAAGCCCCAAGACCCGATCGGGCGATCCCCATCCCGGGATGGCCGAGGGACGGCAAGCTCCCCGCCGTGGAAAGAAGAGGCTAGGCGACGCGACGCCGAGCCAAGTCCCACGCCGCCATCGAGCACGAGCCGCATGTGCAGGCGCGGTCCGAATTCTTCACGCATCACCTTTGAGGAGGGGCACGAGCTCATAAAGCGTATACACGCCGGGGAATGCGACACCACACGCCCCCTCGAGCTCGTGGGGCAAAGCCTTTCCACCTGTTTTTATCGGGCCGACGGCCGCCGCCGACGCCAACCGTCGTCGTGCGCCACGCGAAAAGGGTGCCTGCTGCATGCACCTCCGCCCAGCCCTCCCCGACGATCCCCATCACTTGGCCCTTCGCTGTCCGGGGGCTCGACATGGTCGGTCCATTCACGAGGTCGCCCGGGGCTTTCACGCACCTCCCTCGTCGCCATCGACAAGTTCACCGTGGGATCGCTGTCATGCCCATCTCGCCGCACGAGGTCACAAGAGATGGTCAAGTTCTTCACACAAGATTGTCCAACGCCGCGGTCCCGAACTTAATCATCACCGACAATGGGACCAACTTCACCGCATCTTCCTCGACCGGTGTGACGACTACGGCATCCGCCGTGGATCTGGCGGCGGCCGCCCACCCTAGGACTAATCGGGCGTGTCGAGCCGGCCAATGGGATGATTTTGCGGGATTGAAGCCGTGCATCTTCAAACGGCTCGAAGTTTCGTGGTCGGTGGCTCGCCGAGCTCCCCCGCCGTCGTATGGAGCCCTCGTGACCACGCCTGCCAGGCCACGGGCGCACGCCATTCTTCCTCGCTCGGCTCCGGCCGTGCTTCCCACCGACCACCGACTACGGGCAAGATCATGAAGTTCGCCGCACAACGACGCCGTGTAACCTGTGCTTCACTGACGACGCCCATGGATCGCCCGAAGAAGCTCACGAGGTCGCCGCACACTCGCCTGGCACCGAAGCCGATGCGCGCCGCTACCACGACCGCCACGCACGAGGATGAGCCTTCAACGCCGGCGATCAAGTTCTACGACGCAGTGCAGCACCTAAGGAAAAGCACAAGCCTCGGCGCCAAGAGAAGGACCATTCACCATCGCCTCGAGTTCTACGACCGGCCTCAGACAAGATCAAGGACTCCGCCGTCGCGAGCTCACCAATGCTTGGAACATCGAACGCCTACGTCGCTCTACCCTTAGATGTATCTTGTAAAATCGCTTTTCATGAAGTTTGCATAAAAGGCACACTTCGATGCAAAATTTGTGCAAGCATTCGAACTCTCTCTCTTTTTTCGGCCGTGGAGCAACGGTCGCCTTGCCCGCCGAGGCCCCCGCCCTTGCTCGGGGGGCAGAGGACCGGGCGCACACCCCACGTTTCACACAAACTCCTTTTCTCGCAAAAAACACTCGACCACGAGCTCTACATTTGGCTAAGTCACGCCGGCCGAGCTCGACCTCTCACTCGCTCCTCTTGCTCCTAAGTCCGCACGATCTATCGATTGAAAGACTACAAAAACCGCTCCACAAGGCGTGAAGCGCGACCGCCTCGCCGACTCTAGCGCCCGCGGCCAACCAGAAAGGGCCCGCTACTCTTTCCCTCGAGGTACGACCAAAGTCAAACAATCGACTAGAACACAGTAAAGGAAAAAGAGAACGACCTTCTTATTCATAGCGTAAAAACGAACAAGTTGTTATATATACATTTTGCCCCGAATCCTCGGGGACTTTGTTCAACAAAAGGAGGCCCTCGCCGATCTATTCTACTCCCCCCGCAGATGAATCCTCGTCGGATGACCTCCTCCTCGCACCCGTGGCTCAAAGACTGCCGAGCTCTTCACGCGAGCTTGAAAGCTTCTTCGCCATCTTCTCGCTGCCGGCCCGCTTTGGCGGCCACCCGGGTCGTGAGGTCCGCCCTCGCATCCACTTGCGGCCAGCCTTTGCCCACCACCTTAGTGTCGATCTTGGGGTAGTGGGCGAGGACCACGCCGACCGCCTTTGTGAACAGCGACGAGCTGCTGTCCCTCACCATGTGCGAGCACGGAGCACCCGGGTTGCCGGGTTCCCCAAATTTCTTCAACACCGAGGACGCCGCAGATCGCCTCAACGCCGAGAACGAGGTCCGTCCGCGCTCACGCCCGACTCCCTGACAGCCTCCCGGCCTTGATCGCCTGGGCCGGGCCAAGCCGGCCACCGGTCCTCCTCCTGGTTTGAGCGCCCGCTCTTCCGCTGGAGCTCCGGGCCGCGCAGCCCATGAGGTCACACGCCCTTTGCTGCAGCCTCCTCCTTCTCGCCGCAGCCGTGAGCCGCCGCAGCGGCCGCAGTGGCCTCGGCGGAGGACGTGGAGCTCTTTTTCCTTGAGGCTCCGAGCCAACCCCGACGACTTCTCCTCTCACCGTAAAGAGACAAACGATCCCAGCGCAAGTCTCGAAGTATGAACAAGAAAAAGCAAAATACACCAGTTTACACATCGTGACTCCATAGAGCTCTTCTTGATTCTCCCTGTAAAGATTGGTTTTTTCGGCATCGAACCGATGCCTCTCCGCCTCCGGGCTTTGAATAGCACCGACAGCCCGGTGATCTCGTGGTCATAAGCTAAAGGTCCCCGCCGGCTAAACCCATCGCCCTACCCGTAGACAAAGAAAAGAACGAGCTCGAATGGCACTTACTTTCGAGTCGCGTTGTCCCCCGGGAGCTTCTTCGCGCGGTATCCCCCTTCCTCGAGCGCTGGTCCGCCGCCGCGCCGACCTCCAAACCTCCTTGTCCTCCAAAGATCTTGGGAGGTCGGCGAGCTCCTCTCGCATTTTCTCGCGCCGCCGGCGGGCGCGAGATCGACCTCCTCCTAACGCCGGCCGCCGCCGCCCCGCCCGACACCGCCGGGCGACGACCTTCCTCGCGGACCTTGGCGGGCAACGCGCCTCTTCACCGCTCAATCGTGAGCGGCGACGCTGCCTAGCCGTCCCCCCCGATGTCGGTGAGAAGTGAACATTTGGCCGAGGCCCCCCCCTCGGGACCAGGTCGATCGAGCCGCGCCCATGAGTCCCTCGAGCTTTGCCGGCCGCCGCCGCCCTCGGGGGGTTATACCCCCCTACGCCAGCCCTCGTGTCCTACTGAAGAAGAGGTCAGCGCCACGACCGCATCGCTCGCCAAGGCAAAGGCGCGACGCGGTCCCTACCCGAACAACCAGGTGGAGACACTCCGGGCGCCGGCTCTTTCGGGCGCCGGGCGCCACCTCCCGGCCGCCATCATCCGCAAAGACCGGCCCCCGACCACCGCCACGGCAAGACGCACCCGGGCGGCTCCTAGCTCCTCGCCCCGAGGGCCGCCGAGGAGCGCCCGCCGAAGGAGACGCTCCATGGTCGATGGCGCTGGCCGCTGGGCCGCCTGCGATGCTCCCATGGTCGCCGGCATCGCCACCAAGAGTCGCCGTGCGCCGCCGGGCGGTCACCGACGACGTTCGACCGAGCCCGACGCAGCCCCCGAGCCCGATGCCACGCCGCGTGCCCCCGACAACGGTGAGAGCGGCGCGCCTCGCGCGGGCTCGGGCGCCCACGACCGCCTCGCCCCCAATCGGGATCCCGCGGCCCCTACGGCTGGCTAGACTTGGGGCGCAGAGGGATCACGCTCCTCCGTCCCTCCGAGAGTCGAGGACGATCATCGCCCGCTCCGCGGGCCATCGCCGACTCGGGAGCCGGGCGCGACAAGGCGGACGCCGACGCTGGCGACTCGACCCCGCGATCGAGCTCGACACCGTGGGCGCGCCGCGATACGGGACGGTGCTCGAGGACCAGGCCGACGCGCGCCCGCCGATCCACGCCCCCACCCCCCTCCCCTCCCCGAGGATGGCGGAACGCCCGCCGACGTAAGCCGCCTGAGGCGTGAAGAGCTTGATCGCCGAAGCTTGTGCTCTTCGTCCCTCGTGGGCTTGAGGATTCGGAGCCCCGCCGGTTTGGCCTTCTTGGTAAGAATAAAGAGCGGAGCTCACGACCAGAGCAAAAGAACCACGACGACAAACAAACAACGAAGAACCGAGCTCAAGCACTTACGTGTCGGCCATCCTCCCTTCCCTCCTCTCCACCGGCTCCGAAGCCGGCAACCCCCTCTTCCCGACAGCGGCCACGGCAGCACAGGCGGGGCCGCGCCCTGGGATCGGGCGCCCCCGGGAATGGTCGAGGTTGCGCGCCCAACGGGCGCGATCCAGACGACGACGCCCCCTAGTCCACCGAGGTCCCCGCCGCCTCCCGGCCGGCCCGAGCCGCCGCCTCCTTGAGCCCCGATGCTCGGATGGCGTCTCATCGGTCCCTCGCGCCGGGTCCCCGAGGACTCGTGCTCCCGGGCCGAGCAGCCTTCGAGCAACGCCAGGACGGGACGGTCCTCATCGGAGGACGAGATGGTGGGAGATCCACCGCACCGACCCCGCACGCCACAAAGTAAGGAGAGACGACGATACACAAGCCATGGCGCTAAGTGTGGAAAAAAGAAATCAATCTCACCATAGCCCTCGTGCGTCGGCCAAAGGCAGCGCCGGCCGGGATCGAGCCGGGCTCGTCCGGGATCTTGAAAGGCTTCCCGGCCACCCGAACCCACCACTCGACGTCATCCTTTACGAAGGGGCGGCGCCGTGAACCGTGCCCCTCGGCGGACATTTCTCCTCCGTCATCTCCCGCATCCGAGGACCCTCCGCCGTGGGACGACGCCATGTCCTAGCGCCTGTGCGACGAAGAGGGCCTCCGTGAGCCCTGCCGCCGCTAAGAAGCCTCGATCTTCCCCGGCCACCTCCGATACATGGCACCGGTGGTCATGGGGACCCTCCTCCACAAACCGTCCGACGTGCCGGAACACGCGGCCCGTGAAGGAAGCGGGAAGGTCGTCATTCTTGAGGTAGAACCATTCATCACGCCACCCAGATTGGATGTGGTGGAGAGGCTTGGGAAACTCGACTTCACCCCGGGTCGCGGGCCGGATTCAGACGCAGCCTATCGGGATGGGCGCCTTCCACCCGTCGGAAGCCGTGCAGATCTGGCGTGGAAGAAGAACCCGGAAGAGCTCCCGCCCGTCGATCCCCGCCCACCCCTCGCAAGGTGGTGAAGGCGGCGAGGTGGAGGATCCCGGTCGGGTCGGTGCTGGAGCTCGACGCCCCAAGATTAAAGAAGACTTGGAAGAAGTCGGTGGAGTGGAAAATCGAGCCCCCTCATGAAGAGAGCGAAGGAGACGATGTAGCCGGCCCGGGTGGATGAGGCGTGGCGATCCGTCCGGAGGGGCACGATCCACTCGACCGCGTCGGGCCGGTCAACGAGGCGGGAGTCCGCCGTGCGCCGCCCGCCCTCGAGCATCTCCTTAGTCGCCCTCAAGGGCGCGCCCATGAACCCATGGCTCCCCCTCCGCTTCCGGCAATGGCCTCCGACGGAACTCTAACGACTCCCTCTCGCTCTCCGACGAACGGCAAAGAAGAAGCGGTGGATTAGATCTATGGCGCGAAAGCGGTGGAATTTCGGCGGCGGATGGAAGAAAGGGAAACCGGGCTCGCCCTCCGCCTCCCTCCTATTTATAGGAGGACTCGGGCGATCCGTCAAGACGATCGGGCCGACGAGGCCCACCATGCGCTAACGGCCCCTCCGTAAACCTCCACGCGCCCCCTCCACGTGGCAAGCAACGGATAAACGCTGTAAAACGGCAACGGTTACTTCCACGCCGAAAGGTAACGGTAACTTTTCCCCAACGCTCTTTTTCGCGGTGAAAATTAGCGAGCTCTCGCCAACTGGGTCGTATTCGACGACTATCCTATGGCCACGAGCTCACATCGACCACGAGCTCCAGGTTCGAAGGTCGGCTCTCGCGAGCACGAGGACCGCCAGAGACAACCGAGCGAGGAGCACGGCGGAGGAATGGCATCACGGCCCACGCCCGAGCACCCGAGTGAGCTCGGGGCTCCTCCCGGGCGCGCTTGAGTCGCCAATGGTAACGAAACGACCTTAGGTTATCCTCCACGGCGAGGAGGCGGGGAGCCCCCCTGCCCCTCATGAGGTCTCGGGAACCGTGAGGTCGAACCACCGGAACATGAGGTCGGTCCACGAGCCGACTAGGACGAACGAGCTTGTTGGCGAAAAACGAGCTCGGGCCTCACCAAGTTATCCGCTATAAAGCTCACCGAGCACTCGACTTCGCCCTCGAGGTAAAGCCGAGTTCGAGCTCACCCCTCCAGCGCAACGAACGAAAGCGTGGGCGAACGAAGAAACACAAATGCAACAAGCCTCCGCGAGACTCCTTGTCCTCGTGGAGCCTCAGAGCACACCGCGGGTCGCCGCACGCACCCCGCCTAGAAATCCTGGTCCCTCATCCCAGCCGGATGAAGTCAATGAGCACCACCAGGAGAATCACTCCCCTCCACGCGCGGGGGCTCTTGTGGGACACGGATATTCCATTGTCATTATCAAGGCCTAATTTGAAACAAAGGCCCATCACGGATAAGCCCAATCCGCGAATAAACAATCAAGGCTGGCCCCGCTCGCCTCGATTGAACTCGAGCTCGACCGATGGGAGCCCTCCGCCGAACGAGCTCCCCCAGGGACGAGCCTCCCCGGGCACGAGCTCGAGCTCGCCCGCCGCCCATTCTCCGCCTCGAACGAGCTCCCTCCGGACGAGTTCTCCAAAGACGTAACAGCCCCGAGCTTGAGCTCGATCGCCGAGCTCCTTCCATCTCGAACGAGCTCCCGGGTAGCACGTATTCCCAACCAACAACGGGCTCGGGGCACAACGTTGATCGACGAGGTCGCAGCCTACTTGTGCGGCGCCGCAACCTATGGCAAGATATCGCCAGAGAACGAGATCCCCGAAGGCACGCGCGGTATGGCTTGTCAGGTCACGCCATACCGCGCCGAGCACTACGGGACAAGCACTACAAGACAAGGATGACCTCGATGACGGCCGCCGAGCTCCCCGCCGAGCTCTCTCGCCCACACATTTTCCCTCGCGACACCAAGCACGAGCATTTACGCCGGCGGCGCCACCGCAGACCTGAGCGCGGACAGCGCGTGCTTGACGCTTGACAAGACATATAGGCGGCGAGGCGGCGCGAACGAGCTCGGTGTCTCCGCCGCCGCCCGACCACCGAGCTCCGAGCTCGGACGGCCAGCGCACGGACCTCGGGATATGGAGCCGCCCCTCTGAGTCTACCCCGACCGGCGGATAGGCTGCGGCGGAGGCGGGCGACGCGGCGGCGGCAGCGCACGCCGCCGGCGGTCCGGCGTGCCCGACAGATCGGCGACATTTCCTCTTCACCCCCTCGAATTTGTATTCCTTCTCTCCCTAAGTCCCTCGCCTAATAGCCACCCTACGCCCCCTTGCGACTATAAAAGGGAGGCTTGGCCATTGGAAGAAGGCAAGCTCTCAAGCACACGAAGCCATCAGCTAAAAAACACACTCGATCACACACACTCTCACAGAGACCTGGGAGCTCATCTCCCTCTCTCGCCCGCTTGTATTCGCCCCGATACGAGCACTTGAGCTCGGATAGTGCAAAACACTCGACCAGGGTGCGACGATTAGCCCCGAACCAGTATAAACACCGTGTCATTATGCCTTGAGCTAGGCCATCGTTGCACACATTAGCCGGGCCGACATCGTGGACCGTGGTATATGAGCACGACAGATATGAGAACTAGCAAAGCATTTTTTATGAAATTTTTATAAAGTTTTTGAATTGCCTGGCCAAAATAGTGTCAACTGTGAATTCATAGCAGCTAAAAATTGAATTTCCGGCAAACGAAAACTATCTACCGAATGATAAGTATTTGTTACGTTCTCCACAAACTGAATGAAAGAAACAGTCAATGTAAAAAAAAAAAGAAGAAAGAAACAGTCTACAAAAAATAAAAAAAAATTGGACCACAAAGAATAAAAAGGCCCAACAACAGATGATCCAGGTCGGACGAGCGCACCTATCCGACCAGGGCGGACGCTAATACGCCCCCTACCTTGTCCACCTCGACAGATGGTCACCAACACGCTTCGCCTCACGGTCTGGCACCGGCTACCTACCTACCTTGTCCACCTCGACAGATGGTCCATGTCAAATTCGAAGCAGCTGTCCCACGACCTCTCCTTGCTGCATCATGCAATGATGCACCGGGCGACTACACTGACAACATCTTCGGGTACTTCACCGTCCGCCACTATTGCTTCGTGATCATCGCCAGCGATGTCAACAACGGACCAGTCGACGACAACATGAAGCAACCCCTATCCAAATTAAGGAGGCACCTTGGAGCAGCAGGCCCCATGTCGTATTTCTGCACGAGGACGTGCCGAGCGGAGAAGGAGGGGAGTTACCATCACACGTCAACGTGGGCCGTGAACCTCGGCAGAGAAAATGGGCCAACACGGGCCTGAAGAGGCGCGCCAGATGGGCATCGCATCACGTCCTAGGGTAGCGGGCGCGTGTGAATAATACCCACTGTATTGTAGCACTAGCGTCCGCCGCCGCTAGCCCCGCCTTCGTCGTCAAGTTAGAGCATCTCCAAGAGTTTGCCAAATTTTACTTGGCAAATCTTGAGTTATGCCAACCTCTAAAAAGATATGTCAAGTAAAAAGATCTCCAACAGTTTGGCATAATTCATTTGCCAA
Organism: Hyparrhenia diplandra; assembly: GCA_015847255.1. Lineage (NCBI taxonomy): Eukaryota > Viridiplantae > Streptophyta > Magnoliopsida > Poales > Poaceae > Hyparrhenia > Hyparrhenia diplandra. Next base: position 746,172 of record JADLZK010005511.1, read on the forward strand.
ACTCAGATCTAACTTACATCGTGAACCCCGAGAGAAAAACAAAATTATGTTTATACTCTTCCACCTCTTGAAAACTTACATCGTGAACCCGAGATAGAAACAAAATTATGTTTAAGTCCTTCCACCTCTTCTAATACGGACGGATGCGCCCAAGGATACGAAGGCCGCATATATGCGCCACAAGAGAGGCTCTTTTTTCGAGCTTGGGATAAATGGCAACCTGGGATGGGGAACTGTTGGAGAAGGTTTTTTCTGTTTTTGCCGTAAAAATAAGAATGGAAATCTGGGATGGGGAACTGTTAGAGATGCTCTTATTTTACCAAGTTTAAGTAGATTTGGAAAGAATTGGTTAGAGTTAGAGTTTGTTATGAAAGGAGAATCCAAATCTTATATGGTTCTTCGAGGTTGCTTAAGAGTTAAGTCTCGCTAGAACCACAAATACTAACAGCATGTAATCAAAGGTTTATTCCCTCCCTTTTCTCTATATCCCTGCGCCTCTCTCCCTCTCCCTCTCCCAACCTAAGGGCTTGTTTGTTTGGCCTGGAACAGAGGTAGGAACAATTCCGGATATAGGGAACTTATACAAATTGAACACGCAATCCTCTGACTAGATTAGTTCCCAGCCTCGGTTCCCGAAAACTGAACAAGCCCTAAACTTATATTCTGGTAGTAAATGACACATTATTATATCTATATATTTATATAGCAAAATTTTAATGGGTCAGTCCTGATCGGCCATGGAACGATTCATGCCTCCCGATCGATCTTGACGACATGGCACTTTTCAACGCCGCCACGGTGGTCACAATTAGGAATGGAAACAAAGCTTCTTTCTGGAACTCAAGCTGGATAGATGGCTGACCACCTTCGAGTTTATGCCCTCTCTTGTACATGCACAATAGGAGAAAGAACAGAACTGTGAGGGAAGAAATCGAAAATGATAGATGGATCAAAGATATTGCCCATAACCTGAACAACGACCTCATGAACGATTTTTTCAGGCTGCGGAGAGCGATTGAGGCTGTAGGTATAAACCTTGATGATACAAGGGAGGATTCAATCATCTGGACTCTCGAAAGCTCAGGTGCGTATCCAGCCAGATCAGTGTGTATGCAATTCAGTTTGCCGGCCATACTCTCTCCAACTTCCAGAATCTGATTTGGAAAGCATAGGTGCCACTAAAATGCAAATTCTTTTTATGGCTACTGCTCCAAAATAGATTGTGGACAGCTGCACGATTGCAAGCAAGAGGATGGGAAAACAACTACTTTTGTGCTTTATGTGAAAGGAGCCTAGAGATGACGGCGCAACACCTCTTCTTTGAATGCCCGTTTGTTGACATTGCTTAGTGCAATCACTAAATAACAACGGCACCAAACAGGTCAGCTTATGTAGGGGAGCCAATGCTACCAAAACCGAATTTGTGATGATTGTCCAATCCTATAATTATAAACAAAATGCTTGGACAAACATGACATATTCAAAATTCTTTATCATAAAATCTTTATAAGGGTTGTCATCAATTATCAAAAAGGGGAGATTGAAGATCTCTAGTTTGGTTTTGGCTAATTGATGAAACCTTAACACTAATCTCTATGCTTAAGTGTGATATAGTATGAGATGAATCCTAGCCAAGTGATGAAGCATGGTGGTCATGGTGGATCCATAGAGATGATCCAAAAGATGATCAGGGGAAACAAGAAAAAGAAAAATAAAATAGGCTCAATGCAAAGGTACAACCATAGGGCCATTTTGTTTTGCACTCAAGACACCATAGAGGGTGTGGGAGTGATTTAGGATCGATAACCGAACTATTAAGAGGAGAACATATTTTATGACCCTATGGTTTTTTTAAGTTGCCTCTCATCCGGATGCGGTTGTAGTATCTGCTGCCATACACACGCACGCCCACTCTACACACGCACACCACACACATGCCACCCGTGTACAACCAGACCTACAACTACATACGACCTGAAGATCGCGTCCTTCTCGAGATCACCGGAATCCATCGACTCCGTGAGGCGGCGAGGCACATCGCATTCCCCCTTGAACGGACCATGCGAAAGGCAAGGCAAACGGAAACAATCCGAGCTAGGAGTCCGGCAGGCCAACCCAGCCCAACGCCCCCAGCAAGGCAAGCAAGCGGCCGGCCCAAAGACAGCTAGCCGCCCGCCCGATGTTGTTGCTGAGCTAGTGACAGCGGACCCGCCTGTCATCATGACCCGTTTCTCCTTTTCGGAAGAAGCCGCACCGCCCGCGTCGTGCCCGCACCACGCCGCGCCCGCACACACCGACCGGACCGACTCGGCCAGCCACCCCAGCGTGCCCCGCCGACGCCACCGCCCGACAGGCCAGCTGTGGCCGGAGTGGAAGTCACGCGAGGGGCATGACCCCCACACCAGCGCCAAGGCCGCCATGGCCGACCGCCCGCCACCGCGCCGCCACGCCCTCGAAAGGAAGGAAAGGCCCTTGCTTGCCTTAGCTTGTCGTAGCCCCGCACTCGTCGGTGCGCGGCCGTGGCGGGTTGCCTCGCGTGGACTCCGCCGGCCGTTTTTTGTCATCGCCGGTAGGCCTGGCTAGGGCTACCATAGATGAATTCAAATTAGAAGAGCAAGAGGTGTTGTTGCAGAAGCTAGTTACAAGGCAAACCTTGAAGCCAAACTTTTAGTTGTTATTTTTTTTTTTTTTGGTGCCTGCTAATGTATTTTTAGTTTTGTCCATCGTAGCAATTTATATGCCAACAGGAACAAATATTATTTTTAATGTTTTTTGTTCGTCAGGAAAATCTGTGCTGATGTCAGTAAAATGGGTTGCTGAGGTCAGCAAAGCCTCCTCATCTGCACTCTGGCTGGATCATCTCAGACGCCAAAAGCCCAAACCCTGAGCACTCGAGCCGTTGTAATTTCGCGCGCCCGGGAAAACGCGAGGCCTACTCAAACCTAAAATTGAATTCGAGTCGGAGTAGTTAGCGTAACTGCGTTAGATCGACGCCGCCGGCCACCGCCTTCGCAGCTGTCGGATTCTCTTCCCTCCCCTTCATCAATATATAGTTCATTTGGTTTCTCCCAATCGCTTCTTTCCATCCCGATTCGCAATTCGCTCTCTCGGTGCTCTCCACCCATCTTTCGATCGCGCCTCCTCGCGTCCAAATCCCCACTGCCTCTCCAATCTCGAGTTCAGATTCGCTCTCTCCCTGCTCTACGCCCGCGTTTCGATCTCGAGTTCTGCTTTCCACTCGCGTTTCGATCTTGAGTTCAGCATGTCTGCGGCGGCGGTGGCCCGCAAGCGTCCGGCGCCGGACCAAGAACCGCGCGCCGCTGACGCGAACAAGCGACCGCGGTACAAGGGTTTCAGGAGCATCGACGAGTTCGAGGTGTTTGAGGTGCTCGGAGAGGGCGCCGAGGGCGTCGTGAGCAGGGCGCGCGACCGCCGCAGCGGCAAGGAGGTCGCGCTCAAGTGGATCCGCGGCGATGGGCCCGACGGCCACGGGCCTCCCGACCGCCGCGCGCTCGCCATGGAGGCCGGCTGCCTCCGCGCGTGCCGCGGCCACCCGTCGATCATCGGGATCCACGGCGTCGCCGCCGACCGCAAGACCGGGGACGTGCATCTCGTCCTGGAGTTGGTCGAGGGCGGGTCCAGCCTCCGCGACTCCATCTGGGAGACCAAGTCGGAGGACACGATCCGCGGGATGATGAGGCAGCTTATCTGCGCTGCGAAGAAGGTACACGATCTTGGCTTTATCCATCGCGACATCAAATCGGAGAACGTTCTTGTCTGCCCTTCGGGCGAGCTCAAAGTGTGCGACTTTGGGTCCGCGACGCGGCAGAAGCCCGATGGGAAGCCGCATGCGGCCTACCCCGTCGGGACGCTGGAGTACAACTCGCCGGAGCTGCTCGACGGCAATTGGTGCTACGGCACAGCCGTTGATATGTGGGCGCTAGGGTGCGTTATGGCGGAGCTTCTAAGCGGTGAAACTCTGTTCCAGTCAGAGAGCGAGTACGAGATGGCTACCGAAATGTCTGAGTTGCGAGATAGGAATAGGATGACCTCTGCTGCAGGAAAGCTCGACCCAGAGTGCTTGGCAAAGCTGTCGGAGGATGGGCGTGATCTGCTCGCAGGCCTGCTGGCCTTCTGCCCGGAGAAGAGGCTGACCGCGGCGAAAGCGCTTGAGCACCCGTGGTTCAACAACTTCGTGGCACCCTCGGATTGATGATTTTGTTTAGTTAATATATCGCCAGTAGCTGTTTCTTCATGTTGGATTGTAGTTCGACAAGGACTATTTCATTGCATCGTCGTAGCTTAGCTGATTCTTTATCTTTTATGGCATTATTTATTAAACAAGATTAAGTACATCTGCTACTTGAGTTACAGGTCTGAATCATCTGCATGCTGCTGTGCCTCAGTCCGTTATTTGATCCACTTGGATGGCTGTATGATTTTCAATAGGCATGGGTCACGGAGAAGCAGATGTGATAGAGCCTCGTCCTGTTTACATCATGAGCCAGGTTCAACATCTCTAAATCCTGTTTACATCATGGCACATGTTTGTGTTGGTTCACTTCAGACCTTTCTTACGAGGCATTGTTTTACCTGGTGTCTTATTCTTTTACCAATGATGGCGGAATAACTGAATGTTGCATATTGCTGAGCACCTGTTGAATATTTATGAGCAGTTTGTGATCCATCTGGGTGATGAGCTCAGGTTTAGCTTCGGGTTTGGCCTGTGGAGTCCTAAAACCTGTCATATGGCCGGGAGATTCAACCACAGTGCCCAAAGATTGCTTAGCTCCCTTTTTCCCAAACATGTACATTTATCCTCATCTTTGATACATAAACTATGTTTTTCCTACCTTTGTAAAAAAACATGTTTCTCTGTGTGCCAAAATGAGGCAGGAAACATATTCTAATGAGCCTAATCAGTTACCTCTTGCTCTCATCTTATAGATGTCCATTACAAATGTTGCATAAAGAGAAAGAGAATTTGTATAAATTGTGGGCACTAATTCAAGCATGAAATATCTATGGTTTGGAATATCTCTTCTGTTCGATTGATGGATTATGAAAATGATTGAGGTGGAAGGGTGCACTGATGTTTGTTTACATCTAGATGGAGCTAGTGGACCCAGTGACTGGCATAACAACATATATAAATGCAATTTCCTGATTTCTAGAAACTCTTTGATGTGCATCTCAGTAATTATGATTATATTTACAGAATATATCATGGATCCTCATTAGGTTATTGACATAATGAAAACAAATTCTCACATGTTATTCAATGAGATTTAAGGAATGATTACCTGTACCTTTGTGTATTATTTTTTATTACTCTTATGTAAATGTCTAAGATTGCCTTCAGCTAGCCAAATATCGATGTAGCATCAATTTCATTAGATGGAACACAGAAACATACCTCTTGCCGCAGCTATGTTTATGTTGTTAAAAAATCTCTGACAGATTTATTTCCTTAGGTGCTAAATTGATGCTCCAGTTTGTGTGTGCATGTTCTACAGGTTTGAGGATGCCAGGAGGTTTTTTAACTCAGCTTCATTGCATTGAAATGATTTCAGGTATGTTGCAGCTGTCAGCTTTTAGTGGTGTGTCATTTCTTTAGCAATTAGTACCAAAGTGTTAGCCTACATTGCTTTGTCTCGGCTTGAGGTGTTAAGACTGTTATAAATTTTGCGTTGTAAGTTCGGTGCTCTGGTTACTGTAACTGTTCTATGTGCAGACAACCTCACAGCCTGATTCATCCTGGTAGGAAACTACCCTCTATTGTCATATGAGACATGGTCTGCTCACTAATTGCTCTTCATTTTTTTTTTTTTGCTACATGGCTCAGTTCCCAAAAAGCATGCTGATTCAATTGACATTATTTGTCGCCCTTATTCATGAATAATTCTTTTGTTCCTCCATGCTGGAATAGTAGTTTACATTTAGTTATATTAAATCTTAACTTCGTCCCATACCATGCTAAAGATGAGGGGGCCACAGACAGAGTTATGCTTGTTTGCTCAATCATATTTAGGAAAATGCTTGCTTAGAAACTTTAGTGTCTAGCTCTGTTTCCTCGGCTATTAAAAGAGATAGATTTATAGTTTTCCTAATCACATACCTGGAACATGGGTACCCCATCTATCGAAAGTACCACAGATTCCATAACCATGTATCATCCGCTACTGAATTATTAGCTATTCGTGGTGTGGTGTGCTTGACTTGATTCGTCTCTTTGTGTTGATGTTCAATGCTTTTTCATTATTTCACATGTTCAGTTGATGTCCTTTTCACAAGGCGCTTGTAGTTCAGACAATCTCCGGTTTGCAGCATGCACTTTTCCTGTATGTTCCTTTGATTTGTTATTATTTCTGCATTTTTAACATCTATTTTCCATATTTCCTTTTTTTCTGCTTTGTCCTCTCGTACCATGCTGATTGATTAAAGAAACAATTCCCGACATAGGTTGGCTAGCCTGTTGGGAGAGCTGCTGCTAGAAATAGTCTAAACCCATCCTGCGGCACTTAGAGTTATGTGGGAAACTTTAATTATTTTGTCACTCCCTGTTATCATATCAATGTCTTCCCAGTCCCATTATCTGTAGGTTAACGGTTGCTCCGCTGTTGGTGTTCAGCATAAAATCTTTTGTTCCATAGCAGTACACAATTTTGCTTTGTGTTTTCCTATCAAGGGATAGGTGTCAATGGTTCAGCTGATAGATCTTCTCAGTTAACCCTTGCTAAATAGACCTGCTTTGCTAATCATGCTGTATGCCAGTGGTTCCTGGATTGCTCAAGAAAGGAGAAAAGTTCAGCTAATTTCTGACATAGCATTTTGGTCATCATTTTTTGTGCCTCCTCTACATGCTTCTGCAATATTTGTGCATTCTTTTCATTGCCATCACATCCTTTGCACATCCAATGCATTTTCCTTTTGTTTTGTATGTGTTCCTGAGAGTAAAGTTCACTTAATTTAGTTGAATCAAATCTCAGCAAAGCATTACAGAAAAGGGCAGATAAGCTTTTTTTTCTTGATCGGTCAACCGGGGGGGGGGGGATCCCCCCACCTGAATTTTCATTGATCTTCAAAGCCGGATGTTACAAAAGCATTTGGTTTTCATACTCCTTGAGTTTTACATTGCCTAAACAAGGATTGTACACCACGTATCGGCCGACACTTCCATGCCTTAGCTTCCGATCTACACGCCAGCAAGGGCAGATAAGCTCATTAGTAGAGTTTCTGAAAGCAAATGTACAGGATGTTGGAACTCATATTGAACAGCCAAATTGATGGAAGGGTTTTGCCCTTTGTTTCTGAAAGCAAAAGTAAAGAATAGCATAACTCTTAGCTGTACCTTTATGTATTGCATATATTTTTTTTTCGAAAGCGGGACTTCACCCGTACTGCATTAAGAGAAAGGCCGAAAGAAAGGCCGGTAACCGGATACAAGAGGAGACGCGAGTAACCCTCGGATTACCCACGAAATCCCCGACACAAACAAACAACAAGAAAACACGATAGGGGGAGGGTGGAACCTCCACCAAGCCACACCAACCGACACTACAGACCACAACCCAACCTCCTGGACCTACAGAAAAAGGATACAACACAAAGATTGCCTGCTGAGAAGACGAAGCCTAGTGACATCCAACGACTCAACAGTGACCAGGTAGTCACTGGAGTCCAACGGTCAACGACTCGACAGAGACCAGGTAGCCCCTGACGCCGAACAACCAGGAGCTCAACAGGGACTCAACAGTGACCAGGTAGTCACAGGAATCCAACGACCAACGGCTCGACAGTGACCAGGTAGCCACTGACGCCGAACAACCCACAGCTCAACAGTGACCAGGTAGCCACCGGAACCGAGCACAACGGCAACATCGACTTAGGCAAGGCACACCAAAGCGAAGCGAGAAACACGTGCAGGTACAGGAGGGGGAGGGACGACTTCGATGAACAGCGCAGATGGAGCAGCGAGATGCAACAGTGAAGCCTCCAGCAAGGTGATGACGTCCACAGACGCCAACTTCGATGTGAAGAGCATCCCACGCCGGCAGCACCGATGATATGAACGGACAGAAAACGACGCCTTCAAGAAGGTGACGACGCTTGCGCGCCACCGTCGTTGGCCACTGGCATCAAGCCTGGCAGGGTTTTCACCCTTGTCCGTCAATGAGGTCACCAGGGGAGGCCGAACGCGGCCGGACGCCGCGGCCGAGCACGACGTGGCCGAGCACGACGAATCTGCGTGGCGCCGAGCGCCACCCGGCCCGGTAACCAAGAGAGGGAGGTGTGCTCGCACGACCAACACCGACCTCGCCACCATGACGCCGCCGATGTCCGACCCGAAAGCAGACGCCGCCATCTACGCCACCATGGCGTCGACGACGCACAACCATAACCACCATCAACACCACCATGGTGCATGACGGCGCTACAGGTCGCAACACCCACATCTCGTGCCGCAGTGCAGACTCGGGCGCGGGAACCGGGAGGGAGCCGCGGGGGCGAAGCACCGCGCGTGCGAAGGGATGCGTGCGCCCTAGGCCTCCGCAGATCGGGCCAAGGAGGGCGGATCCGCCCCGCCAGACCCGCCCGGCCGCAGCCCCCCACGCCGCCCCACGCGCGGATGACCAAGGACGCCCGAGCGCCACGGGAACGAGCTCGGGCGATGCCCGCCCCGGCGGGGGCCGCCCGCTACCATGCCCCGGCCAAAGTGTGAGGGACGCCAACGCAACCACGGGAGACGCGTCCGCCTCGCAGCGGACCGTGTCGCATCCCCCGCGGCCGGAGAGGGGCGACACCCGAGTGGCCGGAGAAGGGGGGGGGGCGCGCACCACCACTTGAGGGGGCTAACCGCCGCCGGTGACCGTGCCGCGTTCCCCGCACTCAAACAGACGGAGAAGGAGGCTGGGATGCGCTGGGGGGGGGAGGGAGGGGCGCTCAGTAATAACCCTAAAATCCCCCAAATACTAAAAATCACAACCAACAAAAATTTTTGCAAAAGAACCTATGTTTGGCATATGACATGCTAGGGAACCATCTTGTAGTTGCACAAGTAGACCCTACATAGCATGAGTGAGCATTTGCATCTTAATCAACTTGTGGTTTGGCTCTTATGATTTTATGTGATGAAATAAAATCAATGAACTTGTAATAATAAGTTAACCTTGTGTGTGTTGCCACCCATTGGAATGGAACCTATTACCCTAGTTGACCCCTAGTGGACCCCACTAAGGGCATATACATGTTGGCAACACAAGTATATGCACATAGGTGCCCATGACTTAAAATAGAATGGAAATAAGAAAGATATAGAGATAGGAAAATGTTGCCAACCCTTGGACATGGCTTCCACCAAACCCTAAGTGACCTTAGTGGACCCCACTAGGAGGTGTACATGCTGAAAGAAGAAGAAAATGGCAAAAGCCATTTTGGCCCAGCGCTGCTAGCCGGCCCAGCCTACCAAGACAGCCAACAGGCCGCGCGCATGCGCACCCGCCAAACGGGCCGGCCCATCAACGTGCGCCGCCCGCGCATAAGGCCAACTGTTGGGGGTCAACTTTACTTCGCATAAACTTCTAACCCAAACTTTGAAATACAGCTGTCCAAACAGAATCATATACGAAGGTATTCACAAAGAAGAGCACAAACGACAAGTTATCATAAAGACAAGATCGAAGATATTACGAAGACCTTCGCATTAAGGAGCTTCGCAAAAAGACTCAAGAAAGAAGCTTCGTCGAAGAGACCTTCGCGTCTGAAGTTTACAAGAAGCATGAAAAAAGCTCAAGACATTTCTCGCGGAGACATCTAAAATGGCTTCGCTGAAGACATAGACAAAATACTTGTATAATAGAAGAGTTTGTTCTTTTACTGGAACTACGAAGCTAGGGGGGACTATAAATACCCCCTAACATCTCTTGTAATGGATATGTTGTACCAGTCATTTTGTGACTAAGTATTCATCAATATACGTGTTCGAGTATTCTTACCCAACATCTTGGCGCCCACCGTTTGTGTGTGCTCGAACATACCCACGACCAACTAAAGACATGGGAAGACCAAAGAAACAAACATCCGCAGAGAAGAGACAAGATCACAAGAAAACGGACAAGATGAAGAAAGTGAGGAAGCAAGAGAAAAATCAAAATCTCAAGACAATGAAACCGAAGAACAAAGGTTGAAAGCACTTGAAGAGGACTTAGCAAGGAAAGAAAAAGAACTTGAAGAATGCAGGCAACGCACAAGAGAAAAGACCATAAGACAAAGAATTGAAGAAGCCGAGGGCGGATTGAGAAAATTAAACGAAGAACTTGAGAAACAAGAAAAAGAAGTCATCAACATTGAGGAGCCAAGCTCAACCAACAATTTAAGGAAAAAAAAAAAGCAAGACAAGATCACAACAAGAATTGACACGTAATCCCCATTGTCAATCGATCCGCAAATAGCAAAATGGCCAAAAGAATTCAAGTTCAACATAATTCCAACATACGAAGGACTCACGGATCCAAGGCAATTCCTTATGAGCTTGAAGGCTGCAGGTTGCCTCGGGAGGAGGGGATGAAACAACATTAGCAAAATCACTCATCATGGCAATGAAAGGCTGCGACAAAAATGGTACTCTTCGCTCAAACCAAGGTCTATCAAAAGCTGGGAACAACTAAGGGCAAATCTGCTAATTGATTTCCAAGGATTTCAACACACCGAAATAACAAGTGACGAGCTATTTGACATCAAGCAATATCCAAAGGAGCCATTGATCAAATATTATAAGAGATTCATTCAAATGAAAACTCAGATACCGGATATACCAGATGAAGTGGTCATCATAGCAGCCATCGAGGATTAAGGGCAAGCCAACTTTCATCACATCCGAAAAAAGAGAAAGACCGAAAAATCGCCCAACTTTACGAAGAGTTTCAAAAAATATGCAAAACTCGATGACGACTACGTAAAAAGAATCGAAGAAGAAAACCTTGAAAGAAGTCAAGCGAAGGCCAACAATCAATTCAATCAATACAAGGCTCCAAACTTTGAACGAAGGCAATATATCAGGTATCAACCACCGCAACGAGTGAATCAAATTAACAACGAACAAAGTGGAGAAAATACATTCAACAACGATCGTGAAGCCAAGATCGGCCAATATCAAAACAGAGGTATCAACAACAATTACAGAGGAGGTTTCAACCAAGCAAGATTTGGTGAGCGAAGACCCCTAAAACCCGAAGAAATGTTTTGCCTTGTGCATGGCAAAGGGGCTGGCCACACATCAAAAATGTGCCACAATAATAAAGAAAAGCATTGGCGAAGTCCAACAAGAAGGCGAAGCATACAAAGCCGTAAGACAATCAACTTTCTAAGTCAACCAAATTCCCTTCAAAACCAAGGATGTTACAATCAAGGGTATAATCCCCATACAAATTCAGGACCTTCGAATCAAGCATTACCGGGACCTCGCAAATTTACAATTGCCAACCTTTGGTCGCAATTCCATGGGGGCAAATACCAATTCAAAGAACCGAAGCATCAATGACAAACAACCCCACAATCAATCAAGGCAACAATTCTCCATCCACCTCGGCGGTCAATACAATAATGCCAAGCAGAGGCGTATCATCGACAATTCAGAGGAAATAGCATAGAACATGCAACAAACAATGAAAGAAAAACTACTTCCGAAGAGTCAATTCAATAACAATGGAGGGACCCTACAAAAAGACAAAATGGTCACACCAACCAATCATTTTTACGTAACAAGACATGAAGCTCAAGAGATTATCCACACATGGATGCTATGGTCATAGAAGCAAATATTGATGGATGGGATGTCACCAAAATCCTAGTAGACGGAGGAAGCTCACGACATACTCTTTGCATCAACATTAGATGCAATGGGAATCAAAAGACAAAACTTGGGAAGGGCAGAATATCCATTAGTTGGCTTCGGTGGCAAAAGGATAAATTCAATTGGAAGAATTGTACTGCCAGTATCCTTCGAGACAAAAAATAATGCAAGAACAGAACAAGTGTCATTCGATGTTGTTGAAATGCATAGCCAATATAATGCAATCTTCGGAAGAGGAACCCTGAACATCTACGAAGCAGTGATCAACTACTCATACTTATGCATGAAAATTCCAGCAATTAATGGACCAATATCAATCCATGGAAACCAAACAGAAGGAAGAAATATTGAGAAAGATGCAACTCCGGCTCAAAGAAATATCCTCAACATCGAAGACTAAGAAGAGCAAGAAGAAAAAGAAAATGCGAAGCCTCGAAGAAAGCAAAGACCTGCAACAAAAAAGAAACAAAAGAAGTTCCACTAGATCCTATGCTACCAGGACAAAGAAAGTTATCATCGCAAATGATCTAGAAGAACAAGAAGAAAAGAATCTTATAAATTTCTTGAGAATCAATCAAGACGTCTTCGCTGGGTCAAACAAAAAGACCTAGAAGGAGTTAGCGAGAGATATCATTGAACACAAACTAAACATTGATACAAGTTACAAGCCAAAGAAGCGTAAGCTAAGAAAATTATCGAAGAACGGGACAATAGCCGCGAAAGCTGAAGTTCAAAAAGGTCGTTAGACGCGAAGATCATAAGAGAAGTCGATTCACAACATGGCTCGCAAACATAGTCATGGTCGAAAAAAAGAACTTAAAATGGAGAATGTGCATAGATTTCATTGATCTAAACAAGGCTTGCCCAAAGGACAATTTCCCTCTACCAAGAATCGACACATTGGTCGATCAAGCGGCCAGAAGTGAAATGCCGAAGTTTCTGGATTGTTTCTCCGGTTATCATCAAATCCGGATGAACAAAGAAGACGAAGAAAAAACAAGTTTCATCACTCCATTTGGAACGTATTGTTTCCAAAGAATGGCTAAGGGGCTTTGCAATGCCGGATCAAGTTTTATCGAATGACTTCAACAAGCATTACTAAAAGATCAAATGGGAAAAAATTTACTTGCATATGTTGATGATGTAATCGTGAAAAGCAAGAAAAGAGAGGAACACATCGAAGATCTCAAAGAAACTTTCTCCAACCTTCGGAAAGCAAACTTAAAGCTCAATCCGGATAAATGCACCTTTGGAGTCAAAAAAGGCAAAATCCTGGGATGCGTTGTATCATCAAAAGGAATCGATCCAAACCCAGAGAAGGTCAAAGCTGTAATGGAAACACAAGTTCCGAAAAGCATCAAAGACATTCAAAAATTAACTGGAAGATTGGCTTCGCTAAACAGATTCATATCAAAGTCACTGAAAAAGTTTTTCCCAATTTTTCAAGCATTGAAAAACTCAAGCAAGACCTTCGCATGGGGAGAAGAGCAACAAAAGGCCTTCAAGAGATAAAAGATATCTATCAAATCCAACAACTTTGGCAAGCCCAAGTCCACAAGAAGAACTGTTGTTATACATCTCAAAGATCAAAGGATGCAAAGTGAGCGCAAATATTAGTGCAAGAAAAATTAGAAGAGCACATAAAGAAGCAACAACCAATATATTTTTGTATCCGAAGCCCTATCAGGCTCCAAGATATACTATTCGAAATCGAGAAGATAGCATATGCAAGTCTTAATGGCAACAAGAAAGTTGAAGCATTATTTTCAAGCACACAAAGTTAGAATACCAACAAACCATCCCCTCAAAGATGTTCTTCAAAGTTGCAAGTCATCGGGAAGATTGGGAAAATGGGCGGCGAGAAATATCTCAAGATACTACATTGAATTCGAAAAAAGAATAGCCATCAAGTCACAAGTCCTAGCAGACTTTGTTGCGCATTGACTCCAACGACAAATTTAGAAAAACAAAAAGAAACCCAAGAATGGACAATGACTTGTCATGAATGGACAATCAATTGTGATGGTGCTTGGGGCTCCTCAAGTGCCGGAGTGGCTGCTATCATAACTTCACCATCGAAATAAAAATGAGATATGCAAGCAAGATTAGAATTCAAATGTACAAACAACATTGCGAGTATGAAGCAAGATGGCGGGGCTTCGCAAAGCAAGAGCAATGGGAATTCAAAAATTGTTGATCAAAACAGATTCACAAGTTGTGGCGGGACATATAAAAAAAAAACCTACAAGGCAAAAGATCCGAGTCGGCAAAATATTTACAACATGTCGAGATCGGGAAAGACATTTCAAGGCTTCACACTACGAAGCATTTCAAGAACAAACAATGAAGAAGCGAGACACAATTGCAAAAGCCATGACCCAGAAAAATCAAGTTACCAGCAGATGTATTTTATCAAGTATTATCAAAATCATCAATCCAAGCAAAGATGGAAGAACCAAGAAATATCCATATAATAGAAAGTTTAAGATCGGAGATCAGCAATAATTGCATTCCTCAAAGGTTATTATGAACCGTAAAAACGAAATCGGTGAAATCGAGAATGAAGCACAAAACAAGAAATTATAGAATCATCAACGATCAACTTTACAAGCATGGAATATGTGAACCTTTGCTAAAATGTGTTTCAAGCGAAGAGGGAAAAGAGATATTACAAGAAATACACAATGAAAATTGTGGAATTCATGCAGGACCAAGATCAATTGCAGGAAAAGCTTTCGTGACAAGGTTTTTACCGCCTTCTCAAAAAGATAGCAAGGACATAATCAAAACTTGCCACAATTGTCGATTTCAAGCAAACAAGACACACGCTCCAAAGAAACCCAATCCAACGAGATAGAACCGCCTTGGCCATTAGCAAGATGGGGAATAGATATCATCGGGGAAGTTACCACAAACTCGTGGAAACTTCAAATATGCAAACAATTTGCGCTTGATTATTTCACAAAGTGGATTGAGGCAAAGCCAAGAACAAACATGTCTTCAGGAACAATGAAAAAATTCCTATGGCAAAATATCATCTCGCAGATTTGGAGTTCCAAGACACATCACCTTAGATAATGGAACACAATTTGATAGCGAAGATTTCGAGAGAATATTGTACAAATCTCGAGAATCCAACTATGCTTCGCCAAGTAAAACACCCACAATCAAATGGAGCAGTTGAAAGAGCAAATGGAATAATCTGCACCGGAATATCAAGAAACCTTGTGGGATTACCAAAGGGAAAGTGGATTGAAGAACTCCCAATAATAGTTTGGAGTCACAACACGACAACCACAAGATCCACAAAGTTTTCACCATTCGGACTCCTATATGGAGAAGAAGCTATGACTCCAGAAGAACTTCACTACGAAGGTCCAAGATTGAATGTACAAATGATAAGCGAAGAAGATCTAAAGACAAGCAAAGACTTACTCGAAGAAGAAAGAAACGAAGCACTACAAAATTTAAGCAAGTATCAAGCGTAAAACAAGCGATGGTACAATAAAAAGTAATCGAAGAGAACTTCAGCCGAGAGATTTTGTACTCAAAAGAAAAAGAAATGAAGGCACAGTAGGAAAATTCCAGCAAAAATGGGACGGACCATTCATCATCTCAAAATCAAACAAGCCAGGATCATATCACTTGGAAACCTTAAAGGGAGAGGAGTTGAGCCACACATGGAATATCCAAGACCTTCGTAAGTACTATCCTTAGAAGATAAGAGCTTCTCTTGTAAATATGTAAATAGATAGCAAAGTATCATTTACTTTCAAGCAAAGTTTACATTTCAATTGTAAAGAGTTGCACTCTTTTTTTTCCACGGGGAAGCCCTTCAGTGGTGAGTGGTTTTTAACGAGGCGCTCTCTATTGTAAATTCTCATATCAATATAAATGAGAACGTAGTTTCCCCAACCTTGGCTTCCTTTACATTTTATGTTCCTTTACATTTCATGTCAATTCATAAAAAACGAACGCCGAAGAACATAACATTCTTACATCGGCGAATAAAATAAAAAGTAGGTGCAATTTTCAAAAATTACTACCTACGATTTCCTAAGGAAAAAATTTCAACTTCCTAAGTTTAAGTTTGTCGCTCCACCTTCGCAAAAAGAAAAGGGGACGACGTTTTCATTTCCTAAGGGAAAAATTTCAACTTCCTAAGTTTAAGTTTGTCGCTCCACCTTCAAAAAAAGAAAAGGGGACGACGTTTTTTTTATTCCTAAGGGAAAGAATCTAACCGTGGTTTAAGTTTGTCGCTCCACCTTCGCAAAGAGAAAAGGGGACGACGTTTTTTATTCCTAAGGGAAAGAATCTAACTTTGTTTAAGTTTGTCGCCCACCTTCGCAAAAAAGAAAAGGGGGACGACGTTTTTATTCCTAAGGGAAAGAATCTAACTCGTAGTTTAAGTTTGTCGCTCAACCTTCGTAAAAAAAAAAAGGGACAACGTTTTTTTATTCCTAAGGGAAAGAATCTAACTTCGTAAACAAAGTATTGTTACTCCATCTTCGCAAAAAATAAAAGGGAATTCAATCTCCGTGAAAAAGAAGAAAAACACGCTTTTAAAAAATATAATTTAATTATCCAAATTCCTTAAATAAAGACAACATTTTCATACAAACATTACTTTATTACATCATAAACCAATCATGTATACTCATACAAAACCAAATCATGGTTTTTTACTAAAAAGTACACTTTACAAATCATCATTCTCGTAAAACAACAATTTGTGGCAAACCTCCTCCAAAAGTTCATTTACAACTTCATCAACCATTTTATCCACTTCTTGCCTTAAAGCACCATCGCAGAAATAACTCTGAGAAGCACTTGAACATGACGATCGAATCGAAATAAGATTCATCTTTCAAAATCTTCACTTAGAAAAAAAAAAATAAGAAAAATAATTTTCACATAAATTCAAACAAAAGCCTCACTGCGGTAAAGTTGCTAAAATCAACAACTCGAAAAATTCCATAATTAACTTTAACTTAGAAACCCCAAGTTTATTTTCAATAAACAACTCAACATCGACATCAATATCACCAACGGATTCACGATGTTCCAAAAATTTCAAAGTTTCAAACACATAGTTCCCCTTGGCAATCATCAAAGGCAAAACAGCGGGGCAACATCCTCGCAAAGCAGTTTCGCCGAAACACTGCGCAGGATGCATCTTAGTTAAAAGATCTTGATGTATCAACATTAACTTACAAAGTTCCCTCACAAAATCACTCAAAATAAAAAACCTAAGGAGAACTACATCTACAAATCCCTCTCACGGACATCATCGTCGCGAGCCTTGAGTGCCTCCTCCTCCAAGCGCTTCTTCCTCCTTTCTTCTTCCCGCATATATTCAAACTCAATCTATCAAAATTTAGAAAAAAACAAAACAATAGAACAAGAATCATAAAGAACAAGCAAAGGCGTAAAAACCACTTATCGCTTCCATCTTCTTTTTAACTTTTTCAAAAAAAGTGTTCCCGGCCCACTCACATGCCAATACCGATCAAAGTATTTCTTGCACAAAGATTGAGTACGAGAACTAACTGCTTCACACCCGTTTCGGCAGGAATTTGTAATCACTCTTTTTGAAAATTCAAGATATAATGGATCTTTTCGCCTCCGACATCAAATGAAGAAGGGCCCTTGTAGCGCATACATAACACCGTAGACGGCGAAGGTGTTCACAAGAACACCTAGATCTTCATAATCGACGACACAACCAACTAAAAAGGGATCAAACTCTCCAAGCTCCCAATTAGGATCTTCGGCCTTGCACCAAATTTTTTTTCATAATGACCCCGCAAATATCCCACATCCCGTTAAATTTCATAAGGAAAAATTCCTCCCCCGCTTTTTACTTTTCTTTTCAAGATATTCCTTCTCCCTCTTCAAAGTTGCTATAGTCTTGTTCGCTTCAACAACAAAAGATCTTTTTTCTTTAATAGTATCACAAGACGGTGGTAAAGACCATCCATCGATGCCATTCATCAACACAGCTTTGCCTCTTTCCTTCTCTTTCTCGACAAGTTGAGACTTCAAATAAGAAATTTCATCCAAAAGTTTTTCTCACGAAGAGATGATGCAACAAGCTTGTCTTCTATTGATTTTCTTTGACTACGAGCAAGAAGTTTAACCCTAAAAAAAAGAAGCACAAAAGTAAACAAAATAAAAATCATATACTTCGATAAAAACAAAGACAAATAGCAAAACGAAGGTGATTTCATTACCTTATACATCAAAGAAACACTCGCCTCAAAGAAGTTCCAAAGGATCCTTCTTAGCAAGTTCAGATTCGCATCGGGACACTAAAAGCATCATCTATACACTTTGCCAAACGGTTCGTCTTCTTCGGCATTAATCAAAGCTTTTCAGCTCCAACACCAATAAACTTGAAGGAATCCAAGTTAACACCTTCGAACGACAAAAATCAAGAACCCTCTCAAGCTTCTCGGGATCGCAATATCGAGATTGTAGACACATCTTCACAAGGAACCGAAGGAGTGCAAACGTCTTGAGCAACTTCTTTCATTTTCCCAACATCAACAGTTTTTCTCTTTAGAAGAAGTAGAGGCATCGGGAAAATAGTTAGCTGCAAAAACATGAAAAAAAAAAAAAAAAAACAACAACAAAAAACTTAAAGTACAAATAACTCACCAACAATTTCTCCTTCTTTCAAAGGACAAGAAACTTTCTCCCGAGTACCAATATCAATAATTGAATCCTCAAGACGAAGCCGGCCGTGCTTCCTCGACATCTTTGTCAAAAAATATCATCATCAAAATCATCAAACGCCACAAGAGCAATGCGGTACCCTTCTTCAAAGCTTTCTCGAATTTTTTTTTTTCTTCAAATTTCCACGAGATTTCCCTTCGTCCACCAAATTTTCACTACTAGTTTCCATAGAGATTCTACTAACAATTTCCGAAGCCCTAGCATTACCAAATTTTCGCGAACAACTTCATCACAAACATTTTGTTGCGAAGGCGCAACAAACCGGCATCCTTGATAGAAACATTCTCCTTAACCGCGGCCTCAACAGTTTCGAGACAAAGGTATCACCTTCCTTCAAACCAATTTTAGTTCTTGAAGAAAGAATGTTTCGAAAGCAACAGATGCTAACTTCTCCAAAGAATCACCTTTTATCTTCTGGCCCCGGGACCTAGATGAACTCTAGCATCGAATCAACGTAAAAAAAAAGCATGAGTTTTTAAATAAAACACGGGCGACGAAGCAAAAGAGCTGCACGGGAGAGAGGAACATTTTTCACAAAGATCTTCGATACATTTTTGCTACTTTCTCCATGAGTAGCCAAACTCAGTAAATTTGGAGCAAGAGGTGTCAACATCTCGGGGAGTTAAACCGGTGCATGCAAAAGCCAAACACATTTTTCACCTCAAATTGTTCAAATTAAACTCCCATCATATCTTCATCAATAGCAAATCCTTCATCATCACATAAATCAACTATAGGAGTAAGATTAGCTCTCTTTTTTGTTTCTTCAGAACCAACGTCTTCTTCCTACCCCTACCAAATTGTTGTAGAAGCTTGGACGCTTTCTCTTTTTTTCCTTTAGCCTAATCATTCTTTGCTTCATTTTCTTCAAACATTTTTCTCAACGCGAGAATAGGCCGGTGGGGGTCGATTCTTCATAAGCAATCTTAGCAATATCAAAAACCCGATTAAATCGGGAGTAATCTTCACCAAGAATTTCATCCATAAACTTTTTTTCTCCTTGTTTACATATTTTCCAAGAATAGAGCAAGCCCTCACTCAACAACCGCGACAAAATCTTCATCGACTTATAGTCCGCAGCCCTAACAATATCACGATCCGGATATTTGTAACTTTTTTTCCTTGGACCTCTTTTCGTATGAAAACGAATGATATTCCATCCACGAATTTAAGAGGCCAAACTCGCGGCAAAGAACAAACTCCTCAACTAAGTCTCTTGTACTTTGAAGTGAAGCGACCAACTTGAAAGCCTTCATACATTCACTTGCGCATTGAGACTTCTTAGGAGAAGGCCTCACAACAAATTCCACGCTTGTGCATTTCGGCGCTAGAAGCGGTACCTTTTCACAAAAGTCCCGCCAACTTTCTCCTCCACATATGAACCTTGTGGTAAAACCACATCTTGAACCACCCATCACCCCATTTATTCTTCGTAGTAGGGGAAATCTGTTTTGCACCCTTAGCAATCCGAAAAGTTGCGGCAGCCCAAAATAGTAAGTAACACTTTTGCCATCAATAACCTTGTTCGATATTGAATATGAAGCTCATGAAGATCACAAAAAGTATTAATATTTGGCTTCACCTCTTGGCTTCGCATGCGCCCATATAAAAGTAGAGAGCCGAGAAATAGCATTCGGGCGTTAAGTGATGAATCTCAATATCATATGCCCTTAAACATCTTCCAAAAAATCCTCGACAAGGAAATCTTAATCCAAAGAAGAAAGAAATCCTTATAGACAATACATTCATCTTTCTTTGGAAGGGGCACAGCCTCGCCAGACCAAAAAGTTCTGTAATATCCGTGTTTCAAAATGCCGGCCTTCTAACTCGCATAATTTTTCTTCATCTTACTTTTTCCGAAAAAAGTAAGAATAGCCATCGTCGTGAATCAATTCGTATGAGAGGCACCGACTCCATCGAGACCTTCGTCATCGTAATCAAGAACTTCTATCGTAACTTAATGTGAACGAGAAGCACTTTGTTCCCTCGCCATCTACAAAATTTGAAAAACAAAAACAACCTTAATACATAATCATATTAATTGAAAAAAAAAGAAGGAGGTAAAATAAAAAAGAATATATATGATTACCTCCGGTTACAAAGTAGATTCACCAACAAATCAAAAAAAAAAAAACACCTTCGCTCAAAAGTCAACCTTCGCCAACACCTTCGTAGCTCAAAAGAAAAAATGCAAAGCAGAGTCTCCCTCTTCGAAAAAGATAAGAAAAAAAAAAGGGGGGTCCTCCTATTTATAAGCACAAGTTTGGCCAAAATGGTCAAACTAGCCGTTGAAAAATCAAAATAATAAAAAATAATAATAAAAATACAACTTTCAAAAATATCTTTCAAATAAGGCATTGACAAAATTAAAGAATCCCAACTTCAAAGTTTGGGACGACGTTTATTACCATAAAGTTTACTAAATTTTCGTGGGATTCATGCCTTTGAAGTTGGCATTCGCCCACGAGGGCCGTTGGGGGTCAACTTTACTTCGCATAAACTTCTAACCCAAACTTTGAAATACTGCCTGTCCAAAATGTAATCATATACTAAGGTATTCACAAAGAAGAGCACAAACGACAAGTTATCATAAAGACAAGATCGAAGATATTATGAAGACCTTCGTGATTAAGGAGCTTCGCAAAGACTCAAGAAAGAAGCTTCGTCGAAGAGACCCGCCGGCCTCGAAGTTTACAAGAAGCATGAAAAAGCTCAAGACATTTCATGAGACATCTAAATGGCTTCAGCCCCAAGACATAGACAAAATACTTGTATAATAGAAGAGTTTGTTCTTTTACTGAACTACGGCTAGGGGGGGACTATAAATACCCCCCTAACATCTCTTGTAATGGATATGTTGTACCAGTCATTTTGTGACTAAGTATTCATCAATATACGTGTTCGGAGTATTCTTACCCAACACCAACGCGAGGGAGCAAAGTGGACGCCATCGCCGGTCCCCACCCGGCGGCCGTAGCCCGCGCCTTCCGTTTCCTTTCCGTCGATCCTCCCGTCGCCGGGCCGTCTCCTTCCCTCTCCGTACCGAGGACTCTCCTATCCTTTCCGTCCGCCTAGCCAACGCCGTGGCGAGAACGCTGGCCCCGCCGAGCCGCGCGCCTTAGCCGGGCCGCCTCCTTCTCGAAACTCCCAACTCGCTACCTTCCCTCGCCCTTGGATGAACACCACGTGGCGCCGGCCATCACATCGGACCCAAGACGGACGCCGAGGCGGACGCGCACGCCCCCTAGACGCCGCCGCCTATAAAGAGGACCGGCGGCCACCTCGCCCTCTCTCCCCCGGGCCCGCCGCCACTGCGGGCCTCGCTTCAACCATCCGGCCCAAGACCGAGGGAGTGAGAGGAGCCGCGCGCCACCGGGCCACGCCGCGGCCGAGCGCTCGCCCGGCTGGATCAGGGATCGCCGCGAACCCACGTGCATATCTACGCCGACCACAACCCCGCCCCGCCGAGCCAAGAAGAGGAGGAGAAGAGAGGAGAACCGGAGCCGCTCGCCGCTGCGCACGCCGGGCGGAGAACGAGGAACCGACGGGCTACACCATCGCCGCCGCACGGCCTCTACCCGCCTGGCCGCTACGCTTCATCGGGCCGGATTTAAAACCACGGTGAGCATCCCACAAAACCATCATTCTCTTTTCATGCCATGCTCGCCGCCTTAGTTAATCACGGAGCGCCGCCGCAGTTCCCAACAGCCGAATAGTGGCCCAAGCCCGAGCCTTTACATGCTTAGCTAGATGCCTTGTGCACGCACATACCAAGG